>OZ005657.1:186261588-186554088 GCA_963930645.1 Salticus scenicus
TTTTTTTTAAGGTTGGTTGATTGGTTGATTGACTCAAAGATTTTTTTTCACAGTTGGTAGTTTAACATAATTAAACTATCTCTCTACGAGCCAGCTTGACGGTCAACTCATACGCTCTGTCTTTTTCATCAACTACATAGTCTTTCTCTATTTCCTCAAACTTTCTCTTAACCGTAGCAGTCAATTCTTGAAGCATGTCGCCCGATTTGACAGACCATATACCTTCAGCTCTCACACGCATGGAAAAGTTGCTAGGTTTCTCTTCTTCAGTATCCCCATACCTGGATTCTACCGACGGGGGTGCGTAGATATTCGTATGTTGTTCGCAGACTGCCCTCGAGTATTCGAAATACCCTTTAAGCCAATCTTGTAAATTCATCTCGCCTTCGTTTCGAACTGTGATTTCAAAGGCCATCCTTCTGCTGAACGGTATAATGCTGGGATACGTAGAGGTTACCCGGCCATCGGTCCACAGTTTCTGGATACGGCAGATTTCCTCGATAGGCATTCGGTGCGTCTTCACAAGTACGTGCAGCATATCGTTGAAATCAAACACGCGCCTGGAACTCATGTTCAAGCGTTGTGCATTGGGATATAGATTAGCCAGATCCTTGTTGGAATATCGATGTGCAAAGTTGTAAGGTGACGCGTAGCCTAGATATTTGCCAACATCGACGGCTATGAAATAAACATCTCTACCAACAGTAGCGGCGATGAGTGCAGGCTTGGTATCAAAACAAATTTTCAGATACATGATTGCGCTATGATCTTTCAATGGCAACTAGAATGGACAGAATGATGGTAGCTTGAGTACGGAACCACTATTTATACAGAATATCCATGAGTGGGCGTGGCATGTAAAAAAAAAAAAAAAAAAATATATATATATATATTTTTTTTTTTTTTTTTTTTTTCAAGTTAGTTGTTTATTTAGTTATCATCTTTGATCTTGAAAACTTCTTTATAAGCTTATCCGCCTCGTTTTCAATCTCTGTACGAATCGAGTCCAAGTCATAGCTGCAGCCCTCGTCCTTTTCATAGACTAAAATTATATCTTTTAGCGAATCGCTCACCATTTCTTCTTTGATTTTTTCAAAGTCTTCGCCGATTTTGGAGTACGCAGATAGGTATCTATTATAATTTACATAATTTTTGATCTTGTACTTATTCAGAGCTTGTTCGTTAAACTGCTTACGCTTAACCTTAAAAATGTTTCTATTCCTTGGAGATTCTTCGGCGTCGGCCTTCATGACGAATCCTTCTAGCGGACACTCTGCATAAGCGCTGGGATACGTTTCAACTTTTTCGTACAGATCCCCTATCGTTTGGTAATCTAAATCTAAGATGGGTACGTGGGGTAGCTTCACTCGCTGGAAAATGTTCACGGCGTCGCTATACTTCATAAACGTATCTGAATCCAGTTGGTAGATGTCGAAGGCCCGAAAAAAGACAGTATTGCTACCGAATACGGCTTCGGATTCAAAGTCGCGATAGGTTATTCTCTTCATGTGGCTTCCGAATACTTCTCCATAAATGATAAAATTGTCATGTAAAATGTCTTTGATAAGCCGTACCTTTTCCGACAGCGGTTCCAAGATTGCGTTCAAGTTAAAAAGGCGTGTCTTTTCATCTAGCACAACGTTTCTAGATTGTATCCTGAACGTATTCTTCACGTAGCCAATACCGATATTAGAGCCATCCAATTTTTCGGTAGCTATTAAAGGTATGCCCGAATAAATTTGGCTTGTGATCTCGTGGTACTTGATAAGGGCCATCGTAAATAGATTAGAAACAGAACGTATTGTCTGGTCAGACTAGAAAATATCTAATAAGCTATTTCAATGAGTATGAAGACAGAATGAATGTAGCTTGAGTACGGAGCCGCTATTTATACTAAATATAAATCAACTGATCAACCAACCAACTGAAAAAAAAAAAAAAATATATATATATATATATTTTTTTTTTTTTTTTTTTTTTCAAGGTTGGTTGGTTGGTTTCTAAAGTTATATTTCTAAAGTTATATTTCTAAAGTTATATTTCTAAGTTGGCTGCTATAGTTATATTTCTAAGTTGGCCGTTAAAGCTATATTTCTCAGTTGGCTGCTAAAGCTATATTTCTTTAGCCAATCATTGTAGATGGCGCTACAGTCTATATATATATAGTATATATATAGTATATCTATTAGGGTGGGTGGGAGTGGAATTTATTTCTTCTACTGTACGGTCATGCATAAACTCGCTCCTGACCCACTTCCTTTAAAATAGGATGAAATAGCGTAATTTATACAATATTGGCTTTGAAAACAAGACTTTTGTCTGACAAATGACAAGATATTGCAGGTTTTCATGAAATCAGAATAGATCATAGGCTTTTATAGAAAAATCTAACTCTCTAGTGTACATCTTGCTGAAAACCCATTACGAGACATAGTGACTAGACGACCGTTGCTGGCAAATGTCGAGACACAATGAGCGTGTAGTCATGTTAGCGATAGTAAATATAGACAAGCTTCAAGGGTGGGCGTGGCACCTGAAAAAAAAAAAAAAAAAAATTTTTTTTTTTTTTTTTTTTTCAAGGTTGGTTGGTTGGTTGATTACATTCTCTATATATAGTATCGCTGACGTGCCACTTCATCAGTCTATCTCAATCTTTGCCAGCAACGGTTCTAATCTGTTTCAAATTGAATGGCAGGATATTATGTAACCCATTTCTCCTCGCCGATAGCAACAGGACATCCTCTCTAAGCGATAATCTCCGGTCGAGCCTTATCAGATGTTCCGCTCGCCAGAGTATAAATACCGGCCTCTCGCCTCAGCTTATTCATTCTGACCCTCTGCTTTTTGAAATGGCCACTCTATCATTTGACTCTCTGACGGATGAACGAGTTGATTGCGACTGTGTCATAATACCGCAATGGAACGTATTGAACACCCCTCGCGTCTCTTGTGAGCTGATATGTAATTATGATCGTTCTATGAATATGCCAGCTCCAGCTATCATTCCCAAACCTAAGCCAGCTCCAGCTATCATTCCCACACCTAAACCGGCTCCAGCTATCATTCCCACACCTAAACCGGCTCCAGCTATCATTCCCACACCTAAACCGGCTCCAGCTATCATTCCTACACCTAAGCCAGCTCCAGCTATCATTCAAAAACCAGCACCAGTACTTAAACCAGATCCAGTTCTCATTCCCAAACCGGCACCTAAGCCTGATCCAGTTCTCATTCAAAAACCAGCACTTAAACCAGCCCCAGCTCTCATTTCCACACCTAAGCCAGTTCAAATTTCAATACCCATGTCAGAGATGATGTATTTTAAAGTACCAACGCTATTAAGCCCGCTACCGGAATCTCCAGAGTCCAAAGTAACAACTTATCGTGCCTGGAAGCCTCCACCGAAGATAGATTTCGTGGTACGGCCTAAATTAAAAACTGCTGGCTTTGAAGATCCTAGAATTCGAAGACGGCAGGGCATAGTCGTTCTCAAGTCGGACGTCGATCTGAGAGATGGCAAATGTTACAGCTTCATACAAACAGAGGTCAGGAAAAATTACTGTTGGGTTTAAACCCAAACGATTTATAAAAAAATCGGGTCGAACGAAGTGTCTCATGGCAGATTACTGTCTTTGACACTTCGTTCGACCCGTTTTTTTTGTAACAATTATATTGCCAATATTGGATGCGTTTAAGATTTTGACTTAAGATTTTTGACTTAAGAATTTGAATGGATATTTTTATAACTGAAGTCTTGGAGATATATATTTTTATCCAACTTAAAACAGTTTGGCAAAACAATATTATTTTCAAATCAAAAACTATAAAATTGAAATGATAAACTTTGAAAAATTTTGGTGAAAAATTCAAAAAAAAAATAGTATCTTGAAAAAATTATAGAAATCGGCCAAAGACACTTTAACATGATATATATAGGTTAGCTAGAGTCAATCAATCAATCAATCAACCTTGAAAAAAAAAAAAATATTTTTTTTTTTTTTTTTTTTTTTAAGGTTGGTTGATTGATTGATTGACTCTAGCTAACCTATATATATCATGTTAAAGTGTATACATCCAGCAATGCTTATCTGCGTCTATAAAAATCTTTACTGCATCCTGTTCAGCATCCTGTTTCATAGCAAATGAGTTATACAATATCCTGTTTCCGCGTTTAGCGACATCTATAAATAGCCTTATCTCATCCTGTTTTCGTAGAAACTGACTTATGCAATATCCTGTCTTCAGATTGACAATATCCGCGTCCAGCGACTCTATAATAAGCCTTATCTTATCCTGTTTTCGTAGAAACTGACTTATGCAATATCCTGTCTTCAGATTGACTATATAAGCTCTGGCATTTGATCGAATAGCCATTCTCTCTTCGGAGCTTTGAACTACCAATATGTATAAAAATCAATGCTCTCTGAAGAAGCTTAAAGCGGTAAACTCGCTACGAAACCGTTTTGGGGTTATCGAACTGTTTCCCAAAAACCTTTCGCCTACCGTTAAAAAATTGGAAGAGTATCCACACTTCCAAACCATGATCGGTGAAGGCAAGATTTGTGTATTCTGTCTATACATGACGTCCGATTTGAAGATTGAATTCAAAAAACGTACTCTGACGGACAAGATAACGAATACAATCCCAGCCATAGGCAGAGAGGCCAAGACAAACTATCCGCTGAGACCTCAGGAGATTAAATGGAGCACTCTGATGAACCGATATAAAAGACCCCCCAGCGAAGCCAACAGAACCAACGCCGACGTGAGAATTGGTTTCAAGTGCCCCAACAATCAGTTTCTTGTAAAGTCCTATTTTACGTTTGGCCAGCGAACCGTCGGACAAGGATGCGCCCATATCATACAGACTTTGAACGTGCCATTCCTGTTCTTTGTGAGGCGTCCTGGCGAGACACGAGTAAAACCGGACAACAGATACTTTGCTGGCGACAAGCTCCATTACTACGACCGTTTCATATTGATTGCCGACTCCAGTTACAAGGTGCCTGCTGGGACCACATACATTCTGTTTACAACTCAAAAAAACTTTTTCAGTTTGGACATTGTGCCAGAGAATTTAGAGTTGGGCTTCGAAACCAAAAATCCTTTGGTAGAACGCATAACAAAAATAGATGGTATGTACGACGTATCCGTACCAACGCCCATGATACAGCATATAGATGATGAAGACGACTCTCCCGTAGAAATGAATATTGACAGAATCACTTCTAAATATTTTGATAAGCCAACATCTCCAATCTCAGAGCCATCCCAAGAGCCAGAGATCTATTTTCCTGAATCATCCCAAGAGTCATCTCAAGAACCAGAGCCAGAGATCTATTTTCCTGTGGACAGAAGAACAATAATTGTAACAACAAACTTTGCAGCCCAATACAAGTCTCTGACTTTTAAAGACTGGAAAAACTTGAAAGATCGCCCCGACAATAACTTCGTACGCCCCTACGGACCAGATCTACCTGGACTTGACCTGAGAATTAAATCGGTAAAACGGAAGCCTGAGACAAATCCCAAGAGTGCCAAGAAACATAAGCCATCTTTCAAGGAGGCGGCCACAAATACAGAGCCAGTGTTTAAATGCCCACTACCACCTGAGCCAGTTTTTAAACGTCCAGCACCCATTGAAAGTCCTGAGATATGTCCCATTGAAGATCCTGAACCCATTGAAAGTCCAGAGCCCGTTGAAGATCCTGAACCCATTGAAAATCCTGAGATATGTCCCGTTGAAGATCCTGAACCCATTGAAAGTCCTGAGATATGTCCAGAGCCCATTGAAAGTCCTGAGATATGTCCCATTGAAAATCCAGCTCCCATTGAAAATCCAGCTCCCATTGAAAATCCTGAATTCATTGAAAATCCAGAATATTTTTATCGATGGCCTACTATTGAAAGGTCAGAGATACAAACTGAACTGGATGAGCTTGATAATATTCTATGCACGCCTTTATCCATGCCAGCGGATACGTTAGACTCGTTGATGGATGATCTTATGACGCCATCAACTATACAGTATACAATGGAACCGCTGGAGACTCAGTTCAAAGTGCCAGGATTTGAACTGCCAGATTTTATGTAAATATAAAAATATGTAAAATTTAAAAAATTTGGGTCAAACGAGGCTTCCTCATGTTTAGATTTGTCATTATGACTTATCTTTACGATGGAAGCCTCGTTTGACCCATTTTTTTTAAATCAAAATGCTACCAATATTGGTATTGAAAAAAAAATAACTTGTAAAATTTATCAGAACAATAAAAAAATTGGGTCAAACGGGGCTTCCTCATGTTTAGATTTGTCAGTATGACTTATCTTTACAATGGAAGCCTCGTTTGACCCATTTTTTTTAAAATCAAAATGCTACCAATATTGGATTTGTAAAAATAATAACTTGTAAATTTTATCAGATTAATTAGAAAGTGACACATGACAATACTTTATAAAAGTCCATCGAAGTCACATTAAAATCAACCAACCAACCAACCTTGAAAAAAAAAAAAAAAAAAAAAAAAATTTTTTTTTTTTTTTTTTTTTTTTTTTTTTTTTTTTTCAAGGTTGGTTGGTTGGTTGATATATATTTGTTTCCTCGTTCATCACTTTTCATTTATTAAGATTAACTTTTTCAATTTAATCCTAACCTTGTTCATGTTTTTATCCAAAGGCTAAGTTACAAAGCCTCATTTTAAATGAAACCTGTTAATTTTGTTAATTTTGATTATATATATATATATTTTTTTTTTTTTTTTTTTTTTTTTTTTTTTTTTTTCAGTTGGTTGGTTGATTAGTTGATTTATATTTAGTATAAATAGCGGCTCCGTACTCAAGCTACATTCATTCTGTCTTCATACTCATTGAAATAGCCTATTAGATATTTTCTAGTCTGACCAGACAATACGTTCTGTTTCTAATCTATTTACGATGGCCCTTATCAAGTACCACGAGATCACAAGCCAAATTTATTCGGGCATACCTTTAATAGCTACCGAAAAATTGGATGGCTCTAATATCGGTATTGGCTACGTGAAGAATACGTTCAGGATACAATCTAGAAACGTAGTGCTAGATGAAAAGACACGCCTTTTTAACTTGAACGCAATCTTGGAACCGCTGTCGGAAAAGGTACGGCTTATCAAAGACATTTTACATGACAATTTTATCATTTATGGAGAAGTATTCGGAAGCCACATGAAGAGAATAACCTATCGCGACTTTGAATCCGAAGCCGTATTCGGTAGCAATACTGTCTTTTTTCGGGCCTTCGACATCTACCAACTGGATTCAGATACGTTTATGAAGTATAGCGAAGCCGTGAACATTTTCCAGCGAGTGAAGCTACCCCACGTACCCATCTTAGATTTAGATTACCAAACGATAGGGGATCTGTACGAAAAAGTTGAAACGTATCCCAGCGCTTATGCAGAGTGTCCGCTAGAAGGATTCGTCATGAAGGCCGACGCCGAAGAATCTCCACGCTCTAGAAACATTTTTAAGGTTAAGCGTAAGCAGTTTAACGAACAAGCTCTGAACAAGTACAAGATCAAAAATTATGTAAATTATAATAGATACCTATCTGCGTACTCCAAAATAGGTGAAGACTTTGAAAAAATCAAAGAAGAAATGGTGAGCGATTCGCTAAAAGATATAATTTCAGTCTATGAAAAGGACGAGGGCTGCAGCTATGACTTGGACTCGATTCGTACAGAGATTGAAAACGAGGCGGATAAGCTTATAAAGAAGTTTTCTAGATCAAAGATGATAACTAAATAAACAACTAGCTTGAAAAAAAAAAAAAAAAAAAAAAAAAAAAATTTTTTTTTTTTTTTTTTTTTTTTTTTTTTACATGCCACGCCCACTCATGGATATTCTGTATAAATAGTGGTTCCGTACTCAAGCTACCATCATTCTGTCCATTCTAGTTGCCATTGAAAGATCATAGCGCAATCATGTATCTGAAAATTTGTTTTGATACCAAGCCTGCACTCATCGCCGCTACTGTTGGTAGAGATGTTTATTTCATAGCCGTCGATGTTGGCAAATATCTAGGCTACGCGTCACCTTACAACTTTGCACATCGATATTCCAACAAGGATCTGGCTAATCTATATCCCAATGCACAACGCTTGAACATGAGTTCCAGGCGCGTGTTTGATTTCAACGATATGCTGCACGTACTTGTGAAGACGCACCGAATGCCTATCGAGGAAATCTGCCGTATCCAGAAACTGTGGACCGATGGCCGGGTAACCTCTACGTATCCCAGCATTATACCGTTCAGCAGAAGGATGGCCTTTGAAATCACAGTTCGAAACGAAGGCGAGATGAATTTACAAGATTGGCTTAAAGGGTATTTCGAATACTCGAGGGCAGTCTGCGAACAACATACGAATATCTACGCACCCCCGTCGGTAGAATCCAGGTATGGGGATACTGAAGAAGAGAAACCTAGCAACTTTTCCATGCGTGTGAGAGCTGAAGGTATATGGTCTGTCAAATCGGGCGACATGCTTCAAGAATTGACTGCTACGGTTAAGAGAAAGTTTGAGGAAATAGAGAAAGACTATGTAGTTGATGAAAAAGACAGAGCGTATGAGTTGACCGTCAAGCTGGCTCGTAGAGAGATAGTTTAATTATGTTAAACTACCAACTGTGAAAAAAAATCTTTGAGTCAATCAACCAATCAACCAACCTAAAAAAAAAAAAAAAAAAAAAAAAAAAAAAAAAAAAATTTTTTTTTTTTTTTTTTCAAGGCTGGTTGATTGATTGATTGACTCTAGTAGCCTATATATATCATGTTAAAGTAACAGTTTATCTAAATTTGCTGATCTACCATCACCTCTGTCAAAATTTTCAATTTTTTTTAATTTGAAAAAAAAACGACTGAATTAAATTGCTTATTTTACTATGTATATGTAATAAGAATTACGATTCCACGATTAGTTTTCAAAAATATTTTTATTTTAAGATTACGTTTCTAAAGTTGGTCGAATTTGCAAAATTTTCAATTTTTTTTTAATTTGAAAAAAAACGACTGAATTAAATTGCTTATTTTACTATGTATATGTAATAAGAATCACGATTCCACGATTAGTTTTCAAAAATATTTTTATTTTAAGATTACGTTTCTAAAGTTGGTCGAATTTGCAATAGTCCAATCTGAAGACAGGATATTGCATAAGTCAGTTTCTACGAAAACAGGATGAGATAAGGCTTATTATAGATGAAACAGGATATTGTCAATCTGAAGACAGGATGCAGGATATTGCCAATCTGAAGACAGGATGCAGGATATTGCATAAGTCAGTTTCTACGAGAACAGGATGAGATAAGGCTTATTATAGATGTCGCGGAAACAGGATATTGTATAACTCATTTGCTATGAAAACAGGATGCAGTAAAGATTTTTATAGACGCTGAAACAGATAAGCATTGCTGGACAATGATAATGTATATACTTTAGCATGATATATATAGGTTAGCTAGAGTCAATCAATCAATTAACCAACCTTAAAAAAAAAAAAAAAAAAAAAAAAAATATTTTTTTTTTTTTTTTTTCCCTTCCAAGGTTGGTTGATTGATTGATTGACTCTAGCTAGCCTATATATATCATGCTAAAGTAACAGTTTATCTAAATTTGCTGATGTGCCACCACCTCTGTCAAAATTTTCAATTTTTTTTAAATTTGAAAAAAAAACGACTGAATTAAATTGCTTATTTTACTATGTATATGTAATAAGAATCACGATTCCACGATTAGTTTTCAAAAATATTTTTATTTTAAGATTACGTTTCTAAAGTTGGCCAAATTTGCAAAATTTTCAATTTTTTTTAAATTTGAAAAAAACGACTGAATTAAATTGCTTATTTTACTATGTATATGTAATAAGAATCACGATTCCACGATTAGTTTTCAAAAATATTTTTATTTTAAGATTACGTTTCTAAAGTTGGTCGAATTTGCAAAATTTTCAATTTTTTTTTAATTTGAAAAAAAAACGACTGAATTAAATTGCTTATTTTACTATGTATATGTAATAAGAATCACGATTCCACCATTAGTTTTCAAAAATATTTTTATTTTAAGATTATGTTTCTAAAGTTGGTCGAATTTGCAAAATTTTCATTTTTTTTTTAATTTGAAAAAAAAACGACTGAATTAAATT
Organism: Salticus scenicus; assembly: GCA_963930645.1. Taxonomy (NCBI): domain Eukaryota; kingdom Metazoa; phylum Arthropoda; class Arachnida; order Araneae; family Salticidae; genus Salticus; species Salticus scenicus. The sequence continues at coordinate 186,271,764 of OZ005657.1, forward strand.
GCTTATTTTACTATGTATATGTAATAAGAATCACGATTCCACGATTAGTTTTCAAAAATATTTTTATTTTAACATTATGTTTTTAAAGTTGGTCAACTCAAAGTCTAAATCTTCATTTTTGAAAATATACTTAATTCAATTAGCATTATAAATATATATCAACCAACCAACCTTAAAAAAAATTGTAAAGTCTCAACTTAAACGTCTTAATTATTTTTTTATGCTGATAACCTCTTCAATACTAGCTTAATAGATTTTTTTTATAAATACTTAAATTAAGCCCCCTTAGCATCAAAGTCTTAAATTAAACCCGTCCAATGTTGGCACTATATCTATCGCAAAAAAATGGGTCGAACGAGGTGTCAAAGACAGAAATTCTGCCATGAGACACCTCGTTCGACCCATTTTTTTACTCTCATTTTAAAGATTAACACAAGCTCTCTATGGGTTGCTCATTAGATGACCTCCTGATGGTCATCTTCAACGGTCCGGTCATTTGAGATTTGTATAATTCATAATCCTCATATTCAAGATCAAAAAATTTCCTCACCTGTAGTTGGTATGTGGCAAGGAAGTCTTCGAACTTGGTATGGGACCTTTCTACAAATCGAACACCTATGGCTTTCTCGAAGCTGAGCTTCATGTTAGCCTGGTATTTCACCATGGCCGAACCATCGAACATCTTATCAAATTCCTGTTCGCCCATGAACCCTTTCAAATGATGTTTGGCTTCGCTAATGGAGAAGATTCTCGTCTTAGCGAGCCATTTAGGTAAATCGATTTTAGGGTCCATCACGTCTCGGACGGTGAGGCCTGCATATTTTTCGGCAAAATGAAGATTTAGAGGGTGCCTCGAATAAATAGCCAGGTCCTCAGCCCGGACAAACAGGGTGCCATCAGTGGCCATTAAGCATTTAAAGGCAACGCCATAAGCATAATTTTTTACATGGAAAAACATGACTGACAGAGAGCTAATGAATCTAAGCAGCTAGTAGAGAGATCGACTAGCAATTGAAGAGCTCTCGCTGGACACTCGTATATATACCCGACAGGATCTGATAGTAATTTTCTAAGAACCGCTTGTCAAGAGAAAAGGCTTGCATAATATCCTGTCTCTCGGACAATTTTTAGCGATTTGATTATAACCGGGCTTCCTGAGGATCCTGTCTCTCGAACAATTTTTAATAGATCTGATTATAACCGGGCTTCCTGAGGAAATTGCATAATATCCTGTCAATAGTTCTGGGAAAATCTTATTATAGAGATCTGATTGTAATTTTAACCGGGATCCTGTCAATAGTTTCTCGAAAATCTTTTTATAGAGATCAGATCATAATAACTGGCTTGGCTACACTTAACCTTTAAAAATTTTAAAATTTACATACAAATTTTAAACGAAAAAAATTAAATTTTTAAATTCAGATCCCTTAAATTTAGCTATCGATATTTTACCAAGTTTCATATTTATCTTATAGCTAAGCCATATCCCTTGAAAAATTAGAATTATAATGACCGCCACACTTAGTCTTTAAAAATTTTAAATTTTACACAGTAAATTTTAAATGAAAAAATTAAATTTTTAAATTCAGATCCCTTAAATTTAGCTATCGAGTCTGTATATTTTACCAAGTTTCATATTTATCTTATAGCTAAGCCATATCCCTTGAAAAATTAGAATTATAATGTAATGACTGCCACACTTAGTCTTTAAAAATTTTAAATTTTACATACAAATTTTAAACGAAACAATTAAATTTTTAAACTCAGATACCTTAAATTTGTCTATAGAGTCTGCATATTTTATCAAGATACAAAATTATCTTATAGCTAAGCCATATCCCTTGAAAATTACAAGTTCAAATCGGTACGCATCCAATGTTGGCACTCTATCGCAAAAAAATGGGCCGAGCGAAGCCTCAATGACTTATGTCATGAGAGGCTTCGCTCGACCCATTTTTTTGCACCTCGTCCTGATCTTAAGACGAGGATTTATAGAAGTAGGGCTTGTTTCCCACCAAAACTTTTATTTTTCGGGGGAAATAGCCTAGCTCCAAATCCCCATATCGTTCGCCAAACACATAGGTGTCCATGGGTACCGTTGCCAGGTACTCCTCCATGACATTCTTTAAATCGGCCAAGAAACTCTCCATTGTGGCATTGGATGAGGTTATGGCTGCGAGCTTAACCTGGACAGGCCGCCTCAGGTTTAAGCTGCATTCGATGGGCGTAAGAATTTCGATCGGCCCCTGAAATAGGGAATCAAACTCTCCTGGATGCATATCCATCAATATTTTTGCATCCTCCAGTCCAAAGACGCATGTCTTGGCTAAAGACGGGGGTAGTTTCAAGCCCTCAGGAGCAATGTCCGTTACCGTTATATGGCACAAGTTCACCACTCTACTGGGGTTTTCATGCCCCATGTAATAGGCCACGTCTCGGCCTTTGATGAAAATTTGGTCGTCAAATGATAAAAAGCATGTTAATTTAACATTCAGTTCATCAGACAGAATTTGAAAAATCATTTTGGAGCAGTAAGCAGTAGCTCAGAATGAAATGTCTCGTCCAGCAGCCTGTATTTATACTAGCAGTAATCTTTAGTTCTATCTAAATTCCAAGTAAATATCTTATCTGTGACGCACGTCCTGTGACGCACATCCTCATGCTATCGGTAGCTTATGCAAGATCCCGTTTAAACTAATTATATAAATAATTTTATCGTTCTAGAAGGTCACGCGGACAGATTTTATCGCATCCTCAAAAAACAGCTGATACATCCTGTTTTCTTAGTAAAGCCTGATAAAACGAGGTCACGACTCGGGTATATATACGAGCTGCCTCTAAGAGCCTGCATCATTTTGACTTCTGTTGCCATAAGTCATGCTATTCACTATTGAACATCCACAGCTTGACGCTAAAATCCTATTCGTAGTCTCTGCGGATGGACTTTTGTTCGTCAGGGCCTCTGATGTGGCCAAGCTGATGGGTCGATCGAATGCTTATGTGAAAAAAACGACCAGGTTGAAGGTGAGCGATCTCGTTTACAGGAGGGTCAGGTTACCTATCTCTCTAGCCAATACCTGGGTGTATCCAGTCGACGAGATACATTTTGGAGATGCCCTGTCGTCGTTGGGATTCGAGGCCATGCTGACATCCTCTAAAATCCAGATTCTAGACCCCATAGTACCCACCTCATGCATCCATAAAGCCATCCGAATTCGGATCGTGAGGGACTCTGACACATTCATAAATGAATTCTTAAAAGATTTCATAGACAGAACCATGCTGTTCTTCGATGGGGACCACGATGACGACCCTCGCCTCCACGAAGATAGATTTGAGACTATTTCTTGGACAGACACCCCTCCGTCCAAAATCAAAGTCTTTGTGGGGGATCGATCTAGATGGTACAAACTGATGCCTTAAATCTGGAGGGGGCAAAAAAATGGGCCGAACGAAGCGTCTCATGGCAGATTTCTGTCTTTGACGCTTCGTTCGGCCCATTTTTTTGCGATAGATAGAGTGCCAATATTGGATGTTTATAAATTGAGACTTTGAATTGGTCTGGGATAGATAATAGTATTATTTCAATATTGAAACGATGCCTTTGAATCTGAGATAGCTAATGCCTTTGAGATAGAAATATCGAATAAGGATTATTTTTTTAAATCAACCAACCTTGAAAAAAAAAAAAAAAAAAAAAATTTTTTTTCCAAGTCAATCAACCAATCAACCAACCTTGAAAAAAAAAAAAAATATATATATATATATATTTTTTTTTTTTTTTTTCAAGGTTGGTTGATTGGTTGATTGACTTGGATTCATTCTTTATAAATAGCCGTACTCATTCCTTCATTCTGTCTTCTAGCATCAACCTTCAATTTACAATATTGAATAAGGACATTTTTTAAATGAATGCTGTACCAATATTGAATATATTTTTTTAACGATTCGATAAACAAATAATATATTTTTAACGATTCGATAAACAAATAATAAATATTTTATTATTAAAATAAAATATTTAAATAATAAATATTTTATTATTAAAATAAAATATTTAAATAATATATTTAAATTCTAAATATTTATTATTCAAACCGACAACTTAATCGAATCGTGAAAAATTCTGACGAGGTGGAGTTGCTCGAAGAATACTTCTGGCGACTGTAGTAATATATATAGTTCTACCATCCCCATGTTAACGTGCAAGGATTTTTGATGCCGAAAAAGTTTTTTGGCATCAGCCATGAGAGAGTATAAAACTCGGAAACAATAATGGAATAGAATGTTGATATATATTGAAAATACCGAAATACTGCGCGGCTTTTAATTGTACAAATACATGTATGAAAGGAAATGGAATAAGTTTTCATAAGTAAGTGAAATTTAACTAATTTATGAAAGATATGATTTTTTATAATCAGTTGCTTTGTTATTATTATGGTTAAATACTGTTTTGATTTTTAATGGAATACTTTTTTTTTTTTTTAATTTTAATATTTTTTAAGTTTTTATATTAGTAATATCGAATTTTCGAAAATTTTTAAATGTAGTTAGCAGCCGCAGAGGTAAAGCCCGCTTGTTTTAATATATTATAACTAGTATTACCTCAAGACTTTCTTCTATATGTAATCCTATATAAATTTACGCAATACAAATTATTTATTAAGTTATAATTTATTAAAGATATTTTCCATGATGAATGCAGACGATTTTTTTCTTAAAGTAGTATAATAATAAATGCTGAAAAAAATCATTTTTGTGCAGACATGAAAAGATATACAGTCGAACTTCGTTAATGTGAATCTCAAGGGGAATCAAAAATCTGTTCATGTTATCAGTAGTTCATGCTATCAGTAACTGATCGTCATATAATTAAAGTAATCTTCATTTTGACGGGGATTGTGGTAACAGTTCATGTTAAAAGTAATTCACGTTAACAGTGTTCACGTTAACGAGGTTCGACTGTATATATATATATATATATATATATATATATATATATATATATATATATATATATATATATATATATATATTTAACATTAAAAATAAAAGAAATCAGTAGCTTCGTTTTAAATTAATACAGATCTATGGTTCAACCATTCGTTTTAGAAATATTGACGAGTTCTTTCTAAAATATCCACATTGAAAATTTACACAGGCCCCGGGGTAAGGGCACTTCCCTCCCAGGAGGAAAGCAATGCTCCTACATGCACACTTTTTTTTTCAAGTTTATTACTACTATTATCAATAATTCATATAAATTTGACATGCATGCGTTAAAAATAACTCACATTATATACATTTATATGAAATTTCGTCCTATACTGTCATGTTAAGTACTTAGAAAAAAAATAGGATGGCAGCACCACCTGTTGAGTGATTGATTCCCAAATCTAATCAGCACCAGTTTATGTCAAGGTCCAACTGAATACAAGTTTGGTCGAATTTCGTTCATATTAGGGGCTATAATTCGAAATTGCTAGAATTGCATTTTTAGTTGTGTTAAGCGTTTCTTACAGTTTTGAACAAGGTTTAAGAAAATATTATGACATTAATCAGTTTTTCTGCCTATCTGCTTGCCCACCTGTCCGAGTAAACCTAATTTCTATTATATGTTGCGACTGGCCGTTAAAGGGTTAACGTGAATTTTCCTAAAGATGATGATATGCTCAATCGTTTTAGCTCTCTAAAGAGCGAATTTGGAAAATGCCTACTCCTCAGAACCTTGGCGAAAAAACATAATCGGGCTTTGGCGAGCGCGAGTCATGATGATAGACGGTAGGGTTGCTCGCATGTCTGATGACAAGCGGACGTCAGAACAGAATTCGTATTAGCAATAACAATAGAAATTTTTTCGATAATTTTAAATTACTTTGAAGTATGATTTAAAACATTCATTTTGTAATTGAATAGCTATTTTTATTTTCTAAATAAGTTTCTAAACGTTCATAGCTAATTGGAAACATCCTACATGTAAACAAATTGTCGTGTTTATTATGTCGAGATAAACTTGAAAAGAGATTGACGTATATTTATTTTATATTTTGCCTATGGATGAGTTATTATTTCACATATGCATTTAAGTGAATTAGTAATTAATAATGCTGGAATCCAAATGTTTATTTTGTGTGTGTGTGAAGAACTTATTGCAAGGTATGTTCCCAACATTCAATGGTTTTATAATTATTAGTTTAATGTCTGTAAGTTGTATAAGTGCCTAGAATTAACATTTCTTTTATTTTTTTAATTAAAAGATAATATTTTGTACATTAATGCTATAACATATTGAAATATTAGTATCTGGTATTATATCCTGATGACTCATCTTATATCAGGTAATTTGTTTAGACATTTGAAAACAAATTTGACTTAAAATTATGATATAATTGTGATCATTCGCCTTTTAATTAGTATATTAGTTAGATGTTTATTTTGTTAAATATCACCGTTTGAAATGAAATTGGTCGAACTGATGATAACATGTAATTATAAGTTCAATCATTTTTATAATGATAATATCGATGAATATATTTATTACACACTACATTTTGAATATTATAGTGAGATATATTTACATAGAATAGATTGCATTATGTAGACTGCTGATTAAGTAGTACACATACATTCTGAGTGAAGTTAATTTGAATTTTTTAAAAACAAGAATTAATTTTTGTTAATTGTGAATAATAATACAGTTTATGGTATGACTTAGCGTGTTTTTAATAAATCAATAATTTGGCATAATTTTGCTATTATCCTTGGAATTTACAAACCTTTAGGAAAGGAAAGTTTATCAAAGAATGCCATACTCAAAATGGCAGAAAATGAAATTTCATCAAAATACATTAAAAAAAATTTCAAAAAATGTATAAAGTACAATTAAAAAACAGTTGAAAAGCTCAAAATTATAAATAATCACAGTTTAAAGAAGATCGAAGAGAAATGAAGGAACAGTGTTTCTTGGAAAGTTTTCTAGTTATGAAGTTTATCCTATGCCAGCTGGACCATAGCTTCAGTGCACGAAATTGATTTTGTGCCTGTAGGCGTGGGCTTGCTAGCGATTTTTATTAATATCGACATCAGATAGAAGAAGAAAGAGGAGGATAAGCTTATTGAAGACACGGTTCCTTGTGACATGCTGTAAATAAATCTAAAAATAGATCAGCATTGACATTTGATTTTCTTGTATCCTTTTCAGTTGTTTGCCATTCGAACTTTTGTATGTTTTTTTAATTTTATGGTGTTTGTTTATAAAAATTTTGTTATAGTTCATTTATTTTACTTATTATTATTATTATTTATTTGTAGATAGGGTAAGTGCACCAGTGATTGACACTTTTAGAGCAATCTCTGATGTTTTTAATGTTCTAGTCATCAGAAAATATTTTCAGAAATCTTAAGTTAGTACATATGGCATGAAAGACATTCAGAACCACATATATGTTAAAATATATACATTTTATAATAATTATTTTTTTTTATGAATTTTTATTTGACACCCACTCAATGTTCCAGTAATTGACACTGCCAGTTTTTAATTTAGTATTGGACCCCTATGTTTAATTGTTTGACACTGCTAGTTATTCATTTTATGGCTGAATATCACATAAATGTGCATTTTAGTGTTTCAGGTCTTTATTATTAATTTTAAGCAAATAAATTGTAAAATTTTATTATTATTATTTAGAAGTACCTTTTTAAAAAAGCATCAAATCATAAAATGTGAGTTTATAGCAATTTCAGTATTTTTTAGAAAATTTTAAACCTTATAACCGTCATTTTCGTGACTGTCTCCAAGACCAAATGTTTACATACAAAGTATGTTTTTTACTAAAAAAAATAAAATGATAATTATAATAATTGTTAATTCTTGTAAAAAAAACTATTTGTTTTCAAAGGAATTTTTTTTTTCTTTTTAATTACGTTAATTTTCATGCACGTGTAATTAAAATGCTTGTATGCAAGTCTTCACGTCATTTTCGTGACACATGAAAATAACTTCATATATCATCAAGGGATGGTGCCACCATTCACTTTTTTTAAAGTTTAAGATCAGAAATCAACATTGACGATATGTGGGGAAAAAAAATCTCAAGAAAATTTAAAACAGGTAAGAGTTAACATTATTTTTATTGTTTACATGCTGTGCGTACTTTTATTGCTTGTCATTTTCGAGATGCATAAAAAATAAAAAAATATTATTATAAAATTTAGAACAAAGTTTTATTTTAATATAGAATGACGACCAGAAGAAGAAAATGTGACGATATCGGCTTAGTGAAAGTATGTTTTTCAGTACAGAACGAATTATTGACGATTTGTCATTTTCGTGACGGTCATTTTTGTGACGTCACGAAAATGACATTTGTTGGAGATTTACTATTTTGTAAGCCCTGGATTTAAATAATTTTTTATTTTGAATTAAAAGATTTGTTGGTGTAGGATAAGCTTTATATTTAAATATTTAAAGTACTTTCCGGTATCCAGGTAAATATAAAAAAATTACATACGACATTAATATTAAGATACAATTAAAAAAGCAAACTTTTATTTATTTATTTAATTTTATTTATTTATTTATTTATTTTTTTTGCCCCCTTTAAGGTGTCATTGAGAATGTTACTCAAAATATTTTACTTGTGTTATTTATGGCAAGATGCAGAAAAAATAATTTGCATGGCTTGACAAAGAGGATGTCCATGAAATTCAAGTGCCACATATTCTGTGCAAAATTAGGAATTCTCCTGAACCTGCTTCAAATAGATATTTTAAACTTCAGGATGAAGATTTTAATAATGTTCAAAATGCTTTTTCTGAATTTAATTCAGTTAATCATTAAACTTGTAACTATAAGGATTTTAATACAATAAAATTGCTTGATATTCTCATTATTGCTCTTTCTTTTCCCTTCACAAACTTTTCTCTATTGTTCTAATATGTTCCATTTTTAATATTATATGGTCCTATTGCATTGACAAACAATGTTATTTCAGTGAAAAATAGTCATTTTGACAAATATTGTCATTTCAGTGACAAACAGTCGTTTCAGTGACAAACATTGTCATTTCAGTGACAAACCAGTCATTTCAGTGACATCATTTTTTGACATCTTTAAATGCTATAATTAAAAATTTAATGCAAGTAAACTAATTATTTCCAGTTTATAGTCAAGAGGTATGCAGTCTATGATATTTCCCATTGATATAATTTATGTTTATAAAAAAATAAATTTAAATTTATTTATTTATTTATTTATTTTTTTAAATTTAAAATTTTTGGGTTTTTTATTTTATTTTATTTTTTAAAATGGGAAGAACTTTTTAGAAAAGCCTAAGTCTTGTATTTTTTAATGAATCTGAACCACAAAAAAAAAATTTTAAATGGTAATTTTGATTTTATAAGATAATTAAAATTATAAATTTTTATTGAAAAATTTCAATAAAATTTTTAAAAATTATGCTCGATCTCTGTCAAACTCAGAATTTATTTAAGATGCACTTACGGACTTATTTTCAAAAATTCAAATTAAAATACAAAGTTTGAAAAAAAAGTTTTAAAAAATCCAAAATGCACACTTATGTGATATTCAGCCTTATCAGTTATTAGCACCCTATGCTCCAGTGTTTGACAAAAAATATTAAAATTCTTATACGCAAAATATGATTTTATTATTTTTCTTATTTATTAATTATTTCGGGATAGATGTCAATTAGTGGAGCATGCCAATCACTGGAGCGCCTACCCTATAGCTTTATCTGACGAATTTGAAATGAGCAATTTCAGTGTATAAATCTATAGTTCCAAAAAATTGCACATTATCCTTAAATATTAAAATATGTATTTATATAGTTACTGTTTAAAAAAGACTGAAGAAGAAAAGAAAGAGCAGTTTTCCTCAGAAAGTTCTCCATTTGTGAAGTCTTTGCATCCTACGCCAGCTGGAACATATCTATAGTGCACAAAATTGTTTTCGTGCCTGTAGATGTGGGCTTGCTAGCTCATTTCATTAACACTGATGTCAGATGGAAGAAAAGGGAGGAAAAGCTTATTGAAGAAAGAAAGTTCATCATGACATGCAGTAAATAAATCTTTTCTTAAAATATATAAACATTTATTTAATTTTCTTGCATTCTTTTGAATTGTTCGTCATTTGAACTTTTGTATGTTTTTAAATTTTATGGTGTTATTTATTTTGCTATTACTTAATTTTTATGGTAATATTCAATTGTTTCATTCAAATCGAACATAGTTTGAACAATTCAGCTTTAGTCCGAAGAAAAAACACATTTTTCATTAATTGGCAACTTTTCGCTTACACTCCCTGACTCAGAATTTTTCATATTACATATAAATTTAATAAGATAAAATTTTTAAAAATGCTCCATGCAAAATAATTTTTAATTCTTCTGCTGAGATCTTAATCATGAGAGACTTGGAGATTTAATCACCACACACCCAAAATTTTACAAATTTCATGAAAATTTTTAAGTTATACTTCATTTTTAACAAATTGTTTTTGAAGACTTAGCCTCATCTAGTAAATTTAAAAATTACAATTTAAGTATAAGTTTATTATTACCGCCAACAGAGAAAGAAAAAAAAGCATAGCATCCTAAAATGTTTAAAAAGTGAAATATTTGTGGCTGCAGCTATGGGTCTGCTAGCATAGTTCACAAATATCATGAAACGGAAGAAAACAGAAGAGAAAATAAGAAAGAACTGGCTTTTTAAAGTAATAAGTACACAACTTTGAATAAACACCATAAAATGCTATAAATTCACAATAATTGTTTTGGATCGAAAGAATACATGACCCTTCATCAGGCGAACAAAGGAAGCACGAGTGCTGCAAGCAAAGTGGCAACACACGCTGCCGCTTTGATATCAGCATTTGTGCTTACCGACAGTGACACGATCTAATTAAAGAGAAAGCAAGAGACAGAAGAAAACATCCTCTACCGATGGCATGGACCACGAGGAAGTAAGCTGATGAAGGAGGAAACCCCCTCACAAAAGCAGCTATTCAGACTTCCATAAAGCTGTAATGTAAGGTTTTATTCTTTACAAAAATTTTCAGCAAATTGCTAAAATTGATGCCAAGATCAACATTTGCATTGGCTACAAACTTGGCAGCCTGACGAGATTAGTAATCGAATTTGGTGACAAATATTGCTTCAGGAGAGCCAGAATTTGTAAACCTTTTCTCAATTTTAACAAAATTATTTGTTTTGGTAAAATGTATCATTTCTCACCACTAATTTTTGCCTACAAGAATAAAAGTAGGCAATTTATACTGAAATGATTTTCATTGAACACTAAGCTGTGTTTAATATTTAAACTTAAAAACTTGTTCACATACCATAAAATTAATAAAACCACTACCAGTTTCAAAAGGACATGGTCTTCTTCAGGTGCAAAGCACATGCTATTACCTTGGAGAAAAAAGCAAGACTAGTGGTTTTTGTACCTGAAGAAGAAGAAAGGCCATGTCTTTTTGAAACTGGTAATGCTTTCATAATTTTATGGTGTATGAAAAAGTTTTTTAAATTTAAATATTCATTGTGCACCAGTTTTTTTTATTTTTGTACTGTCTAAGCTGAGTATTTGCCAATGGTATTTTCTGTAATAAGCCATAGAAAATTCCTGAAAAATTTATAATTGGTGGTGTATATAATCTTATCATCAGGGCTGAGTTGTGGTCGGAGTAGCTTTTTTTGTTTGTTTGTTTTCAGGAATGTTCATGGACTAGAACCTGCCTGTTTATTTACAAATCAATTACCTCACACAAAAATATCAATGTTTCCATAACCATATGTATATTCCAATAGATGTATAAGGAAGTCGTGGTGTCCACGTCAGATTCTTTTTTTTTTTTTTTTTTTTTTTAATGGTAGTTAAGCAAGCATACATGTATGGTACCGTGACCACTGCTATACAGATTTTCATGCAAAATGTGTAAGTTGTATCCAGTGATATTTTTTTCTCTTTTGGTTTTAATGGTTGCAAAGTGAGTTCACATGCATGGAAGTGATCGCTACTATACAGATTTCTATGCATAGTGAAATAGCTCAATTTTAAATATTTGTTTTATTAATCTTAAAAATAGGCTTCCATATTAAGGAAGTATTGATAAAAAATATGTACAACTGTATCAAAATATAGCTATAATTTATTAAAATGTATGTACGTGTAACATCGTTAAGGCAATTAATTTGTCATTTAATAAAGATTTTCTTTTTCAAGTTTAAATTATTAATATAAATCTGGCTGCAATATTGACAAGTAAGTTATACTAGGGTGCCTTGATAGAAAGAATGACAACATACGAAGGACTGTCATTGGCCAAAATTTCTATTTTACCAAATCTATGAAAAAAAAAAAAAAAAAAAAAAAAAAAAGATCAGGTGTACTTTGAAAATTAAGTGAATGACAGTAAATTTTACTCTTTAATTTTTTTTTTAAATTGGAAAATGTATTATTACTAAGTACAAAACTTTGAATAAACACCATAGAAGCAAACACTCGCAACAATTGTTTCAGGTAAAAAAAAAAAAAACCCTTCATCAGGCAAAAAAAGTACACACGAGTGCTGTAAAAGAAGCGACAACACACTGTTGCAGGTTGCTCTGTGTTGCTGCTTTGTTACAGCACTCGTGCCTACTTTATTCCCTTGACAAAGGGCTAGGTTTTCTTTTGACCCGAAACAACTGTTGGAAGTTCTTGCTTTTATGGTGTTTATTCAAAGTTTTGTAATTATTACTTTTAAACGCCAGTTCTTTGATGTTCTTTTATAATGTACTAGCAGGCTTTGCCTGCTTCGCTGGTCATTATATTGAAATGAATTTTCAAAACGCTATACCATTAATAATTTAAAAAAAACATTGAAATCAGTCAAAATCTAAGTTAAAGTTCTCGCTACCTTCGGTAAAGGTTTTTCCACTTGCCACACTTCACAAAATCCCTTTATAGTACATGTTGCATACACACACACTGGTAAAAAAAATTAAGGAACAGCCCGTATTCTCTTTCTCTTCTTTTGCACATAATTTTTAAACAAATAAACATATGAACATAAAATTTGGATGGCCTGTTCATTATCATATTATTAACAGAATCTTATGTAATTTTAGCATGAGAATAATTTTTAAGCTAATAAATATTCATTTTTCTCGCAAAAGTAAGCTTTGGAAAAAATGAAAAATTTCAACAAATTTAGGAAAGAACACATAATGAATAGTGGTGTTAAGGATGCATTAGAGATAGGTAAAGACGCTCATGCCTTGAAATGTTAAACTAAATCTCGATTTTTCTTTTTGTATTAACTTTTCTTTTACTTTTATAACGAACTTTTTAAAATTATACAATTACTAATTTGTAAACTGTACTCAGCACTAGAATAATAATGATGTCGAAAAATAATTGTATAATGAACATCTTATCCAATTTTCATGTTTGTATGCATATTTTTAAAAAAGTTATTCACATGCGAAAAGAAGAAGAAAAAATAAGAAACAGAAAATGAATGCAGGTAGAAAGATTTGGTAGTAATCTAACATAGGAACGCGTGTGCGTCTTTACCTATCTGTAAGGCATCCTTATGACCATTTTTCATTAAGTTTTCTTTCCTAAAATTATTGAAATTTTTCATTTTTGTCAAAGCTTACTTTTGAGAGAAAACTGAATATTTATTAGCTTAAAAATTATTCTAATGCTAAAGTTACACGAAATTCAGTTAATAATATGATAACGAACAGGCCTTCCAAATGTTATGTTCACATGTTTATTTGTTTAAAAATTATGTGCAAAAGAAGAGAAAAGGAAAACAGGCCGTTCCTTTAATTTTTTTGACCAGTGTACCTAACCAACACATTAAAAATCAGGATCCTGAGATTATTTGAAGCAGCACTACATTTTAAAATATGTTTTTACTCCCTCCCCAATCTTAAATGGAAGAAGGAGGAGGGAATTTTGCTAAATAATTTTATATTATGAGTTCGATATATATAACTGAACCACACATCGAAAATCTCCTTCTTACGATAATTTACTGCAGAGTTACGCATGAAGAGTTACTGCAGAGTTTACCCCCACCCCTAAGGGGCGGTAGTGTGGAATTTCAAAAAATCACTTTGTAGTGTGTGTGGAATATGCATAAGCAGTCCACACATCAAAAGTTGCCATTCTAAGATTATTTGGAACAGAGTTACGCATGCAAACATGTTTTTTAATCTCCCCCCCCCCAACCCTCAAGAGGGGAGATGGCACGGAATTTCAAATAATCTCTTTGTAGTTTGTGTGTGTTGAATACACATAACCAATCGACATATCAAAAAATCACTTTCATGAGATAATTTCATAGCTGCTGTTTTTAATCTTTTAAATCAAAATTCACATTGGTGTTTTTAAATGGAATATGTTATATATATTTTCGACGATTAGTATTACTAAAATCAGCTATAAAAATTTTCCAGTCTGAAGTCCCCGCCAAAAACAGTAGACTTGGTATCTATGTACTTTGGAGCAGTTACACTTTAAAAGGTGCTTTTGCCCCCTACTCAACACCCTTAAAGGGAGGAAAGGGGAAATTTCACAAAATACCTTTATAGTGTGTGTTGGAAACTCATAACCAGCCCGCACATAAAAAATCACCTAAGATAGTTCGTAGCAGATTTGCACTTGGAAATATGTTTTCTCCTCGACAACCCCCAAGGGGGATAGTGTGGAATTTTACAAAATCTCTTTGTAGTATATGTCTTGAGAACACATAGTCAATCGACATGTTAAAAAATCACTACCCTGAGATAATTTGGAGCGGAGTTACTCTTATAAACATATTTTTGCCTCCCTATCCACCTGCAAAGGAGGGAGGAAGAAATTGCGTACAAATCCCTTTAAAGTGCGTGTTGGGAAGGCATAAACAACCGACACATAAAATTAATCTTGATGAGATAATTTGAAGCAAAGTTATGCTTGGAAACAGGTTTATTGCCCCCCCCCCCAATTGGGAACTTTCGCAAAATCTCATTACAATAGGTGTCAGGCACACATAAATAAGCCACACACTAAAATTTGTGATTCTATATATTTCCCCAGACAAATTTAGTGCTAAAAGGGGGACTTGAATTTGCCCCCTCGTAACTTCTCCCCAAAATCGAAAATTGCAGAAAACCAATAATGATTTTTTGGAAATATCCTCAAGTTGACTCTTAGTGGTTTTCTATATCTTTGTGCTATTATTGGTAGAGTTTAACCCTCGCTTTCCCAAGATGGGTTAAACTTTGACTCCATTTTGAAGTGAAATTTAGTTAAGCCCGCCTCATTCAAGAAGTGCGCTAATTTGTCAGGAGATAGCAAAGATAACCAGTGGAATGTTGCAACTTCTAAATTGTACAAAAAGGTGCTGTGCTGGTGATTTTCGCCAAACATGCCAAGCGGCACCTGAAAGCGATTTTTCTGCAGTAACGATTTGATGTTGGGAAAGCGAGGCTTAATTAAAAAATGCGTATTTTCTAAATTTGCCTCCAAAAATCATTTTTACCAACATAACTAAAAATTTCTCAATAATAAAAATTTAATTTTCAAATATCATTTTTTTTTTTTTTTTTTTTTTGTCCACATTCAAGTTGTAACAATATAAAAGGCTACAAAAAAGGCCTCTGAATGGAGAATTGTTTGCATGAAATTTTAAAAATGAAAAGGTTATATATATATACTAGCAGGCTTTGCCCGCTTCGCTGGTCACTATATTTAAAGGAAACTCTTTTCTATATAGCTTTATTAAAAAAAGAAAAAAAAAAAAATACTGAAATCACTCAAAAGCTCGCTTTGAGTTCCCGCTGCCTTTGGCATCGAACTGTTTGTCCTCACAGTCTCCGGTGCCTGTCCCTATTGCCTGCGACAATAACTTACCCGTGGGCTTCCATTTGGGTGCTTATCATATATGACAGTTTCGATACAGACAGTATCGAAAAATTTGAAGTAGCTTTTTTATATTTGAATACCAATTACATAAGAACAACATTATGCGTGCTGTACATAATATTTGCTTTCAAGTTATTTCCTATATTTATTTGATTTAATCGATCAACCATAAAATGATAGCAATTTCAAGCCAAATTTAATATTACAATATGCTATGATCGGCTACGTCTATCGCATGAGACAATTATTATTATTATTATTTTGTGGTTATATATACTTCATTCTTAGTTAATAGTAGTTGGTATATAGAAAAATAAATTAATTAATATGTAAACCTCATCATGGTACAAACTTAATATAGCTCCCCTTGACGTTATTTGAATTTTGTCGCCGTTTTAGACCAAAATATAATTTATGCGATTATTGTTCCTATATCTTTCTATCTCTTTCTCTTTTTCAATACTTTATAATTTAGTTATATTTTTGATGAGCTACTTGGCTTTAAGTGGCTGTCCTAGGCGAAATATGTCCGATCTACTTCAGCATCAAAATTTAAAAATTTGTCCAGTATTATCAATAAGTAAATACCTTTAATATAATGCTGAATTATCTTTTATGCCTAGCGTAATTCATCCATGCAATATATATACATATACAGTTGAGGTATATAAAAAATGCTATGAAATAAAATTCAGATCATATTACTATTAATATTTTATTTGAATTATAAAGGCGTTATTTTCTCATTCACCAATTTAACATTTAGTAATTTTTATTTTTCGCGTGAAAGTATATTTCATTTTATGTTGAAAAAAAAAATAAATAAATAAATAAAAATACCTCGTAAACTTTTTTGGCAACAATTAAAAATTTAAATGGCTTATATTAAGGTAATTATCAGTTTATTATTTTCATATTTTAATTAATTTTAAAAAATCTAATCAAATAGTAGCATATGTCCTATTTCAGATTATTATCTATCTCGGTACCAAATTTTATCCAGATTCTAAATAGTAGCATATGTCCTATTCCAGATTATTATCTATCTCGGTACCAAATTTTATCCAGATCCGTTTAACCGTTGTGACGTGATTGAATAACAAACATCCATACATCCAACGGACAACTCACGCAATCTAGGTAGAAAAGTTGTTGAAAGAGTTGGTTAAAAATTAATTAAGAAAGAACTAATTAAGTTACAACTTTCATTAATAGATAAAAACCTATTCGCAGACCTACCGAATGTACATACAAAATTTCATTAAAATAGGTTAAGCCGTTTTGGAGGAGTATGGTAACAAACACTGTGACACGAGAATTTTATATATATATATATATATTAAGATTATATAAATACTTTTAAATGTTTGGACATAGTTCATTTTTACTAAAGCAAGATTATTACTGAAATAAATTGAATTAAAAATCATTTACATAAAAATAATTAGAAATTTCATTCAAAGGAAGAGATTATAATACATGCAATTAATCATATTATCAATGTAATCAATCTATACCTGCACAAACATTTGAATTAGTTAAATTTTTAGAAAGTGAGCCTTATTTATTTATTAATCTAAATAAGTAAATAGAAGAAAATCAATGTGTTGCTATTTTAAAAATTAATAAATAAAACTGTGCATGCTATACTTAATTTCAGAGTTAGGCAAAGAAAAAAAACTCTGCATTAATCAAAATTAATATTACCTAACAAACATTTTACTTAATTACTTAAGTACATCATTACTTTACCAAGGATTACAATTTTTTTTTCCCTTTACGAAAATGAGACAGAAAGAAAGAATACTTCAGAAGAAATATATAAAAGTATAAATTAATTTATTTGAATAAAAATAATTTATATTGAATAACGAAAAATATTGAATGATAAAGTTAATAAATTAGTGGAGAAATTTATTATGATACGTTTACATATTGGTAAAAAAAGTTATCTGTAATAAACTTGTATTTTTATTTAGCACATTTTAAACACAAAAGAAAAAAAAATGTCTTCTGTAAAATAATCGCTTTTCATTCAATTAAATGTGAAGAAAATTAATTTTTTTTATTAAACAAAATGTTTTATTTTTATACTATGATACGAATGCAAGTACGGTGGATGTGAATCGATGATTCATTCATTCTTGATTCATTCTGACAGGTTTGATTCAATCAATGATTAGTTTCCACATTTTCATATTTTTCCCTTAAAATATGTTGTGCGCCAAGAATTTTCTCGCCAAGGTTCTGAGGAGTAGGCATTTTCCAAATTCGCCTCTAAAGAACACTTAACCCCAAACTTTTATAAAAAATCGTTATTCCATTAAATCCATTTTCGAGTAAAACCAATTTCTATTATATATTGCGATCGTCAGTTAAAGGATTAACACAAATTTTCCTGAAGATGAGGATATGTCCAACCGTTTTAGTTCTGTAAAAAAAAAAAAAAAAAAAAAAAAAAAAAAAAAAGGGCACTTAACTCCAAACTTTAATCAAAATCGTTAATCGTTATATCCATTTCTGGGTAAACTCAATTTCTACTACATGTTGCGATTGGCAGTTAAAGGGTTAACACTAATTTTCTTAAAGCTAAGGATGTTCCAATTGTTTTAGGTCTTAGAACACGATTCGATAAAGATTTATTAAACAAAACCGTATGAAGTGTACTTTTTTTACATAGGAATTTTTGCTAGTGTTCGGACACTTTTGTTACCGATTGTATTGCGATTGGCAGTTAAACGGTTAACTCAAATATCTCAAAAGATGAAGATAAGTCCAATAGTTTTTTCGACCAAAAAAACTTCTAACCAGACTGAAATAGTAGATGGAAACGATAAATTTCTTTAAATGCCGTTATTCCATACAAAAATGAAAAGAAGAAGAAAAAGAAAAAAAGATGAAAAGAGAGAAAGAAAAATGAGTATAACGAGTTTTTTCATTCATCTTTAGTACATAAATTATTCATAAATTTTATTTCTAGATTATCTGTGTGTATTCCCGTGTACATTCACTCGGGGAAAGATATCCATAAGAGAGTAAAATGGCCGTCTTTCTCCGAGTAAAAAAGGCATCACATTTTCACCCTCGCTGATCAATCTATGTCTTATTATAGGGCATAGATATAGTAATAAGACATAGATTGATCATTGCGAGGCGAAAAGTGATACCTTTTTTAATCGGGAAAAGGCGGCCATTTTACTCTCTTATGGATGTATTTCCCCTAGTGATGAGTGAATATACACGGGAATACACATAGGATTTAGCAAATAAAATTTATGCACTAAAAGAGAATGAAAAACTCCAGATATAGCTTTTTCTTTCTTTCCATTTTCCTTTCCTTTTTAAATTTTTTTACTATACTCATGTCTGCACAAAACTGTCTTTCTTTCGCCATTTATTATTATTATACTTCTTTGAGAAAAAAAATCGTCTGCATTCATCATGAAAAATAATTTTAATAAATTATTTGTATTGCGTAAATTTGTATAGGATTATATATGGAAGAAAGTCTTGTGGTGGCCATACAATACAACATACTAGTTATATATTAAAACTTTCGCGGCTGCCAGCTACTTTTAAAAGAATTTTGAGAATTCCATATTACTTACTAATATAAAATATTAAAAAATATTAAAATTTCAAAAAGTATTCCATTAAATATGAAAACAGTAATTATCTCATAATAATAAGAAAGCAACTGATTATAAAAATTATATTTTTCATAAATTACTTGAATATAACTTATTTATGGAACTTACCCCATTTCTTTTCATATATTTATTAGAACACTTAAAAGCCGCGCAATATTTCGGCATTTTCAAAATTCATTACCATTCTATTCTATTACTGTTTTCGAGTTTTAACTCTCTAATGGCTGATGCCAAAAAAGTTTTTTGGCATCAAAAATCTTTGCTCGTTAACCCGGGGATGATAGATCTATATAAATTACTATATCTGTGCTATCTTCATATGGGGGATTACAAACAATACCAACATTTATTTTTCAACTTCTAATAGCTGTCAGTGTCAACAGATGGCGCAAAAAACAACAGTGAAAGTTGCAACTATCACACGGGAATCAAAGTGTTTTACTTTATGCCTTTGCGTTTCTTCTCCTTCCTTCAAACTTCATGTTCCCTCCAAATTCCAAAACAAAACATTTTTCTGTTCAATCTATATATGGCGTTTTATATAAAACCGCCATTTGGCTCAGTTCCACTTTATAAATTGCAAAATTTCGTTATGAAAAGAGTTGCTTTTCTGTATTATATACACGATCATTCAGTTGAAGACGTGTTTAAAATAATTATCAAAGAATCTCTTGTGATGAATTCGGAATGTTTGATCGAAGGAACTGTGAAAGATAAAGTATCACATTTTACTCTCAGGTTGTTCATTTTATTCATTGTTATTACTGTTTATGCATATAATTTATATGAATCTTGTTATAAGATTGTATTTTTTATGGCTAATAATAAGTTTCTATATTCAGGGTTCGATTTAGTCAAAAATTAGTGCCCTTCTGCTGCCCCTTCACATAATTCCTCATCATAAAATGGACCGCCCCCTTCTGAGTATTCAAATATATAAAATGGGCCCCTTTACAAAATTCAAATTCATAAAAATGGCTCCTTTACAAGGTTTTGTTTTATAAAAATAATACTTTTATACATTTTTTTTTCTAAATGTTTTCTGTATTATTTTTAATTAATGCCCGTAGTTGATTCAACAATACTCTATTAACTTGATATTAAACGTCATATAAAATGACTGTTAAAATGGATGTTTTTTATTTCACGAAAATTCAAATCTGGATCAACCATTGACTATACTTAAAGAAAAAATAATAATTTTTGGACTGACCACCTGTTGATAACTGTTGTTAAATTCAAATGGTGTGTGGGGAGGGGGATAAGTGCATATTCTTTGCCCACTGAATTTAAAAATGTTGACAATTGTCACTTTGTCATACATTTCATGTCATATACTGTGTTAGCCTTAAGGGGTAAGCTTATTAATAATTATAATTAATTATATTCCTTCGTAATGGGGAATTTCAAACTATTTCCTTAAAAATTTTGTACCACTATGCTAAAGAATTCATTTATGTTACAAAAATGAATCTGAAGGCTAAACAGGGGGAGGGGTAATTTTTGTATAAAAATGACCCATTTTGAACTTTAGAGTCCTGTAATAAAATTATTTAAAAAAAAAAAAATCTTCTTGTTATAGCTTAGCATTGTGACCTTCTAGAATAATTTTGTACAAATTTCATGTTAATAGACTCATTTGTATAAAAATGGCAAACATTAGTTTCACTGTACCCAAATTACCACATGGATGGAGTAATTTGGGTATAGTGTATGCTTGAAAAGCAAAACATGATTTTAATTTTTAATAATCATCTTACTGAATTTTTTCAAGCTTAGGTTGAATATAGATATAATAGAAATAATGAGATTTTAAGAACAATTATTTTTATTAGTATTAAGATAAAATTTGGCTGAAAATTATGCAAAAATAGCACAAAATGTCAACCGTACATTGAGCATAAATAGTTTTTTGTGATAAATTTCTTAAACAAATTTAAAATATCTCTCATTATAATCAGGAACAGTAAACACATCAGAAATCTGTCCCATATTAATCTATTCAATGTCATTTTTGTCTGGGAAAATGTAATGCTCACCATTACTTTTACATGTGTTTAAAAATCTGATACAATAATGTTCTTTGTTTTAAGGATTGTGAGCAGCTATTTACCTGCTATACTCCTTTACTATTTTCCTACATTCACTGTGATTGTGGATATATTCAGTGAAACTTAAAATAAACATACATTTTAAAAATATAGAGCATCGGATTAACTAGCAGCACTGGGCTAAGCTTTACTATACGGCACCCATTTGCTTATTGCCGTTGCCAATGTTTTGATCACGTGATATGATGGTGAATCGAGACCCGAATCAGAGTATCGATACTTTTTTCTGTTGTATCGAAACGTAACAAAAGGATCTTTAATTGTTAAAGATTGTTTATATCTTCTCTATTACTTTTTTTAAAGCCGCCGCGGCATATGTAAGTAAGATTAATTCTAGATTTTACTGTTTTTTAATTATTTTACAAAGTTTAAAACAAAAATTTTTCAATGTATTTTTATATATTTTTTAATAAATTTACGGCAAAAAAAAAAAGGGTAGGGCATAATAGTCATTGTTCAGTACAGATTTTTTTCATGCATCGTGATTTAATTAGGTGCATTCAGTGATTATTTATTTATTTATAATGTTTGCGTAGCGATCTACCATCGGAATACTCACCGTTACAGTATATATTTCATGCATTTTCTGATTCATGCTCCTCGAAATAGGGGCTTATACAAATTTTCATGCATTTACTGATTCATGCATCGCTAATTAGGGGTATCCAGTGATGTTTTCTTTTGTTTTAATACTCGCGAAGCGAGCAAACAGCAGAAAACATAGTGACCGAGGCTCCATGAATTTTCATGCTTTTACTGATTCATGCTCCATGAATTAGGGGTGTCCAGTGATGTTTTCTTTTGTTTTAATGCTTGCGAAGCGAGCAAACAGCAGAAAACATAGTGAAACATAAAAAAAATGTTTCATAATAATGAAAAGTATTGTTTCATGACATTTTGATTCAATTCACGATGTTGTGAAACTATTCGCAGTACCGACTCACAAACAGAATCAAAACACCATCATATCACGTGATCAAAACATCGGCAACGGCAATAAGCAATGGGTGCCGTATAGTAAAGCTGTTCCCAGCACTGTTAGGAAGTTGATTAGGAACAGCTTTACTATACGGCACCCATTGCTTATTGCCGTTGCCGATGTTTTGATCACGTGGTATGACGGTGTTTTGATTCGGTTTGTGAGTCGGTACTGCAAATCGTTTTCACAACGTCGTGAATCGAATCAAAATGTCATGAAACAATACTTTTCATTACTATGAAACATTTTTTTTATGTTTCACTATGTTGTCTGCTGTTTGCTCGCTTCGCGAGCATTAAAACCAAAAAAAACATCACTGGACGCCCCTAATTCGTGGAGCATGAATCAGTAAAAGCATGAAAATTCATGGAGCCGCGGTCACTATGTTTTCTGCTGTTTGCTCGCTTCGCGAGCATTAAAACAAAAAAAAACATCACTGGACGCCCCTAATTCGTGGAGCATGAAAATTCATGGAGCCGCAGTCACTATGTTTTCTGCTGTTTGCTCGCTTCGCGAGCATTAAAACAAAAATAAACATCACTGGATACCCCTAATTAGCGATGCATGAATCAGTAAATGCATGAAAATTTGTATAAGCCGCGATCAGTACACTAGCTGCTGTATGCTTGCTTCGCAAGCATTAAAACCAAAAACAAACATCACTGGACACCCCTATTTCGAGGAGCATGAATCAGAAAATGCATGAAATATGTACTGTAACGGTGAGTATTCCGATGGTAGATCGCTACGCAAGCATTATAAATAAATAAATAATCACTGAATGCACCTAATTAAATCACGATGCATGAAAAAAAATCTGTACTGAAGCAATGACTATTATGCCCTACCCTTTTTTTTCTTCGTAAATTTATTAAAAAATATTTAAAAATACACTGAAAAATTTTTGCTTTAAACTTTGTAAAATCATATAAACGATCTTTAACAATTGAAGATCCTTTTGTTACGTTTCGATACAACAGAAAAAGTATCGATACTCTGATTCGGGTCTCGAATCACCATCATATCACGCGATCAAAACATCGGCAACGGCACAGCAATAAGCAATGGGTGCCGTATAGTAAAGCTTAGCCGTTGTTTTTGCTATCTTTTTGTAGTGTTGACTCTAGGCCGATTTAGCAGGGCGCAGCGCCCGGCGGCCCATTACTAACACATTTTTGCGCCCCGCGGCCCTTACTAACTTATTTCTAGCGCCCGGCGGCCCTTATTTGTATTTTTCACAGGTTTCCCAACTGCTCCGATTTCTGCGAAGTTTCTCCGAAAAAATTTAAAAACACGAGTTATTTTTTATGCTCCGCAAATTCAGCCTTGACCACCTAGCTAAATATATTTTATTGAATACATAAAACTGAATAGGGGCAGACACTGGAAAAAAAAAAACTACTATTCTTTTTTCTTTTCTTTTTTGCCTTGCACACATACCGCGATCCAATCCTTATCAACTTTTGATTTTGCATTTCCAATTTCCAACAGTTGCCGCATAAACAGAATTCTTTTAATTTTATTTTTTTATCTATGAAAGCCCTTCAACTCCTTTTGAAAAAAAATAAAATAAAAAAAATAACAAAACTAACTTTTGCAATCTAGCTGAAGAACCAGATGCTTCATCCTACAATACTCATAAATAAATAGTAAAGAAAAAAAAAAAAACATTCTAGTGCTATGCATTGCGTAATCGAAATATTGCTGACTCAGAACGGGAACAATATTTGTTTACATTAGCTGAGAGTGTGCTTAATTAAAACCGCAAGCTGAAAGGGGGGGGGGAGAAAGAAACGGAATGCCATGATTGATTATCTTCATGGGTTATCGTCTTAATGCTTAATAAGTCGCTTAAAAATAATACTTTCTAACGAAAAAAATTGTTTATTTTAATTATTTATTGATAAAAATAATGGATTCAAAGCTACTGAACTTTAAGTACGATTGACAACGCAAGGAATCTAAGACCAGGAAGAGCTATCTTCCGTGGGAGACTTTCTAAAGTGTCTTAGGCCGTAATCACGCGAGTTTTGGAGAAAACAGTATTTAGTCAGACTTTAACGGAGGAATTGTCCTCTGTAATAGGAAACTTTCTTAAGTGTTTTAATATACAAGTTTCTGAGAAAATCATGGAAAATTTCAAACTTTATCGTACCAAGTATCTACCGTTGGAGAAAGAAAAAGAATATTTTCTGTGCTTTTTGTTGGGGTAACTGAATACGCGATAACTTAGTTTTTATAGTGCGTGGGTGATTCTAAGAAATTTTCATATCTGAATATGGGACTTTCACAAAAATCGTCGGATTTAAAATGGATTTGTCAAGAAAATTGCGTATTTTATAAACCAGCCGCAAAAAATGACATTTCAGTAATCAAATTAAAAAAAAAAAAGCTGATTAATGACTAAATAATTGCACATTTTTAGAAAAATAACATCTATTTTAGCAATTAGTTTACGATTACGTAATTTTAAAAATTAGCTGTAAAATAATTCCGTATTTTTATAAAAAGCCACAAAATTATACGTATAATGCAAATCATGTTTGAAAAAAGCAAGAAATTCATCGATTAGCATCAAAAGCCTTTTTCAGCGATTAATTGCGATTAAGCATAAATTTTGTTAATTAGCGGCGAAATGATTGCGTGTTTCCGTTATCGGCTACTAATGTATCGCGATTTACTGAAATCAACTAGAGGATAAAAAAAAAAAAAAAAAAAAAAAAAAACTTTATTGGCTAGCAGTCAAATGATAGCATATAAAACGTAATTTTTTTTTATTATTATTAGTGGGTAAGCGATCCCGTATTTGCGAAATCTACTTCAAAATTATTCCCGATTTCCGAGATTCCGCTTAAAAAAAAAATAAAATAAAATAAAATAAAAAATGCAAATTTCATTGATTAGTGGCAAAATAGTTGAGTATTTAAGATTCAGCTTTCAGAAGAACGCATTTTTCATAGATTAGTAGCTAAATAATAGCGTGTTTCGACAATCGGCCGCATAATAATCGCGTATTTCAGAAATCTGCTTTGAAAAAAAAATGCGCAATTTTTTACCTATTAGGAGAAAAAATAATTTAGTTCCGAGTAAACGTAATTTTTGACAATTAGCTGTGAAATAATCCGGTGTTTTTTAATTCATCTGTAAATTTTCACATATTTCTGGATTAGGTGTTGAAAAAAGTGCGTATTTCATCGATTAACAACAAAGTTTGGTATTTGGGGGATGTAGCTTTAAAAAGGGCTCAAATTTCATCTATTAGCAGCCAGATAATTGTATATTTCGTTAATAATTAACCCCATTTTCGATATAATTAACCGCAAAAATATCGCGAATTTTAGGAATCATCGTTGAAAGAAGAGTGAATTTTATCAATTAGATTCAAAATTATAGTATATTATTAGCAATTATTTGCTATTAAAAGTAGATTTTGTAAATTTGCAATGAAATAATTAAAAATTTCGGCAATCGGTCGTAAAAATATCGCGAATTCTGTCAAATACGGGAAAAATAGCATATTTATTTAATTAACGGTAAAAACGAAATTCTACCTCCCCCCCCCCCTCTCCTCTACGAGAAACTCTCGATTTTTGAGGTATATTTAGCAATAATCTTAAGAAAGAAAGAAAAAAAAAGTTTCAGAAAAGTTCATGGCTGTTAGTTTGCACTAAAATAGAATTTAATGTTGTACAATTTCAATTATTTTATTGTAGATTCAGTTTTATTACATTTTCTAATATCCAAACTATTAAAATTGTCCATTATTTTGACTTTATTATTACTCTAAAAATTTAAGATTTTGTTTAAAAAAATTCAATTTTTTGTATCTGTTTAAAGTATAGCATTGAAATTATTTTCACATGATCAATTGTTCTCGTAATTAAACAAGTTTCTTTTGAATAGGCATGCACTAAATGTTTGATTATTACTGAATAATGAATATTCAGTATACCAAATAGCAACTAAAAATTCGGGGCTACATTTTGTAAGTGATATATTTCATTCAAAAATGTAAAAAAATTTCAAAATTGTTTCTCATAAAAATCTGATTTTGTCTCGGTGCATTCTATGATATAATATTATAAGCTTGTACAAGCTTTTTTTTTTATATCTGATTTTTCTTTTCTTTTAAAATTTCATTATTTTGTTTATTTATTTATACCTTGGATACATTGCTGCTATAAAAAAAATTAGTAAGTTTTTTTTTTTTTTTTGGGGGGGGGGGGGGGGCTACATTTTGTAAGTGATATATTATGAGGATGTTATAGTGCCCTTTTTGAATTATTGAGAATATTATAGTGCCCCTTTTGAGATTATTATAGTGCCCCTTTTGAGAGTATTAAAGTGCCCATTTATAGAGTTCCCCCCAGCGGCCCTTTTGTTCTAGAGTCAACACTATTTTGCTATATTGCTATCTTTAGAAAACCAAAACTTTTGTCAATATCAGATTTTATTTATATTTATTTTTTATTTATAGTAATTTTGTAATCAACCTAAAAATTATTAATATCAGTGTTGCCAGTATATATTTTCAGCATAGGTGAAGATGATACACATAAATGCCCAATTTTGTAGGTGTATAAAATGATTATTTTTCATTCTAATTAATACAATGTAATGTATGCCCAAATTACCCCATGTTTTTAAATCATTAATTACATTACAACTATTAAACATAAATGTTTCAATTCAATAAAAAATTAAAGTAAACATATGTAATGTATAGTATATACCTAAATTTGAAAAATATATGGCGTTACATTAATTAGCAACAGTGTTTGAAAGTAGTTGTTTTGTTTGCATTGCCATCTTCAGAAACTAAAATATTTTTTTTTTTCAATTTCAATATCAGTGTTGCCAACATATTTTCAGCATATAATCGTAGGTAATGATGATGTATAAATGTGAATTTTTGTAGGTGTATGAAATTATTAGTTTTCCTTTTATTTAATGAAATATAATTTATATCCAAATTACCCCAACCCCACTATAATACAGCATAATACCAATTATCCATGATCATTTCAGATTTTTTTTTATCTACTTTTAAAAATATTTTATATTAAAAAGAAAAAAAATTCACCCAAAAATGAACTATCAAGTGTTTTAACGGGTGGTATTCTGAAAATCAGGAATTAAAGAGAATTTCTTTTTCTTGGGAGATTGTCAGGGATGTTTGTAGTCCAGGAAGTTCACAGAATTCACAGCCAACCACATAAAAAAAAATTGGGTTTTAATTTGATGATAGATTTCCAGGGATTTTTAATTTCTCGATAAGATAGTTTTTTTTTTTTTCCTAAAGAAAAGAAAAAAAAAAAAAAATTTCTTTTAAAGAAATTTTTTTTTAAGCATTCTGCTCTTATGATTGAGTCAGTACTATTCACCTTTAACAGCACCAATAACGAAGCAACCACATCGCTGATGTCAAGTGACATTTTTTGCAATGTGCATGTATATTATAGTATATGTATTATAGTTATTTTTTACTTTCTGCTATATTCAATAGAAGTATCATATTTGCAAAAAAAATTTTAATTTCTGGTTTTTGATTTATTTGCATGTTTTCAGAGATCTAGAACATAATTTGATTATTTTTAGAAAATGTCTTTCTGTGTGACAAATACACTACTGGCCATTAAAATTGATACACCAAGAAGGAATAATAATAACGGAATAAAATTTGTTGGACACATACATTATTTGACACAAAATTTATTTGACTTTAGTAAAATCTTTCTGCAAGAGCATTTCTGTTTCTGCGACATTGTCGCCGTGTTTCTGCCACGGGGGTTACATGTAATACAGCACAATTATTGTTTAAATCCATCGTAATTTAAATAGTAGCAAAAAAGCCAAGGAAGATGGAAATCGTGGATAAAGTGCTTGCAGATAATCAAAAGTTTATTGTACTATTTTATGTTTTAAAATCATTGGCTAATCAGGGTTTGAAGCTTTTACATCAAAGCCAGTTTTGATTTTTATGCAGGGTTATTAAATATCCAAATGATTCTTATACATTTCAAATTTTGATTAATACTTAATTTATATCTTGATTAATAAGGATTTTAAAACTTTTATTTTTAAAGTTTTTCAGTTTAATTAAAAGTTTAAATTTAATTAAAATATTAATTTTTAATTTATTTATTTTTACATAGTGACGCTTTTCAACGATTAAACAGTCATTTTCATTGGTGCAAGATCAGGAGAATGCGCTGGCCAGAGCAACAGTCGAACACATTCGGCATCAATGAAGGCCCAGACAATATGGACAACTTGCGGTCGTGCATTATCCTGCTTAAATGGTGCGCTACGGAGGCCTTGAACATAGGGCAGAGCGATGGGCCTTAACTCGTCAGAAATGTAAAATGGCTGGTATTCAGAGTGGCAGGAATGAAAACAAGAGGTGACCGGGACATGTATCCAATGGTACCACATACCATCAATCCAGGTGGTGACTCAGTATGCGGCTACCAAAATTCTGATTACCCTCAAAACTGCATCACTAATATGGGCGCCATTAATGTGTGATCAACGATGAACCTGGACGCAGGAATGGCGTGAAGTCACTTTTCAGACAAATCACTATCCTGTTTACAGCATCAAGATTGCCTTATCCGTATTTAAAGGCATTATGAATAATGCACGTTGCCAGATGGGATTCGACATCATCATACTGTCCATCATTCGCAATGATGTTATGGGTTCCTATTATAAACTAAAAGTCTATGTTTCAAATCATTTCTATTAAGCAGATTAAATACAGTGGAAACATTAAGATTTAAATTTTAAGGGCTTCAATAGAAATAACCCGACCAGTGTTCAACTATTATAACACATTAAAGACCAAAGTTTTTAACAAATAAAACAACTTTATTCAACAAGATATAATGATATATTAAGATTTCAAATTTATCAAGAAATTAGATTTAACAAGAGATTTAACAAGAACAAGATTACCTTTTACAGGTGTTGAGCTAGGCATATTGATAAACACAATGAAAAAGCAGATGACAATATACTTCAAGAAACGTCGCAGAGCCTCCGCGATCGCCTGGTTGATCAGCGGGAAAATACGATGAAGAAATATACTTCCGCGATCGCCTGGTTGATCAGCGAAAGTGAAGCAAGACGAAATAACACAAAATTGAAATGAAGACAATTACGTTCATCCACTATACACTTCAATTTAGAAACTTTCATTTAACTTTTAATTAACTTTTAAAAAGATTTCAAACTTAAACAAATGACGCTTAAAAAGCGTCTAAACAAAATTTAACATTAATTAAACTATCAAATTTAACAAACTCGTCTCAAAAGGACGTCAATTATCATTCTATTCAAAACTTCCATCATCCATGAACGACGGAAAATTTAACCTTTAACAAGGAACAATTTGACAAACAGAAACTTAACATGTGTAAAAATATTAACAACTTAACAACGGCAGCCATCATTTCTTAAAAAAAGTGCAATAGCCAAAGAGCATTAATAGCTTAGCAGGAACGATACTATAAGCACATACATCGTTACTTGACCATCAAGCTACTTACACAACTCATAAACTACCGCTTCATATCTAATTGAAGACTAGCTGGCCATTGCTAAACACTGCCGATAACTGCCCTTTAACACATGCATCGCGATCTTTTTATACTGACTGACAAGTCAAAAATCTACATATAAACAATGCATTACCATTGCCACTCAACAGTCAAAGCCAAAAATACAATTTATCATAACTACTTTAATAGAAGTGGCAACAGCAAAAATTAAGAAAAATATGCAGAGTAAATTTGGCAACAGCAACAATGTAAACAGAACATCGTTAGTAATGGCGCGATGTAAGTAAAAGATGGCTGACCGAGTTTAAATAGAGAAAACTTTTAAATTCAAATTAAAGGTAAGTTAACAACTATATATATATAAAATATAAGCATTTATATTCATAAAATTAATTTTTATGTGCGAGGACAACTGATAGATATCAATTGCCCCCCACCACAGCATATAAAAAAAAATTTAACAAAATACCATCATGAGATTCCCCATAGTCCATACGAAATGTCACAAGTGATGTAATAAACTAATTACTAGATAACCATTGACAAAAAAATTTCAAGTGATGAAAAACAACTCCCCACTCCGCAGATACACTAAAGAAAAAGTGATATGAAAAATATACATTATATACAATATTAATTATATGATGCAATATTCAAACATGAAAGAGTAAATATGAGGTATATATACAAGAAATGAATATATATGCAATATATGAAAAATTATGAAAAATGAATATATATATACAATGAACAAATACGCAAGGCGCCTCACGATTTCACACACACATTCACACCATGATAACATAATATAAAAAATCATGAAAAGCATCTACAGAGCGAAGAAATTTATTCAAACACAAAAGATTTATATAAAGATCACTTTTATAAATTTTAACAAATCACTTTTTGTCAACGGCTTCGTAAACTGGTCGGCAAGATTTAATTTAGAGGAAATATATTGAATATGAAATTTGCCCTCATCAAACCAATCCCTTATAAAAAATAGTTTAATATTAACATGACGTGTATGGAAACTCTCAATCCTGGACTTCGTAAAACGTATTGCAGCCTGATTATCAGCATATAGGGTAGGTATTTCAAAATTATTTTCTATAAGATTTAAGCCAGAACATTCACATAAAATATTATAAAACCAGTCCTGCTCACGAACACAATCACACATAGAAACAAATTCTGACTCCATCGTTGATATGGTAATCCCTTTCTGTTTATTAGTACGCCAAGAAACAGCAGCACTATCCAAAAGAATTAACTGGCCACCCATAGAAACATAGTCGTCCCTATTAGCGGCGAAGTCAGCGTCAGAATAAGAAATTAATTTAACCTGTGTGCATTTAAGATGGAGCTTATATTGACTGGTGAATTTTATATATCCAAGAAGTTTAAGTAGGCCCTGCCAATGTTTAATACCTGGATTTTGTTGGAACTGTGAGAAAATGTTGATAGCATATGCGATATCAGGTCTAGTACGGTTTGAAATGAAAGAGATACAACCTAAGAGATTTCTATAAGGTAAATGAGAAGCTTCATCGATGTCTTCTTGAATAACAGGACAATCACTTTTTGAAAATTTGATACCTTTAACAATAGGTAAGGAGGAGATAGGTACACGGTGATTTTGAAACCTCTTACTGACTTCGTCAATATATTGATTTTGGTGGATCAAAACTCCTGTATCTGTATACTCAAACTCCACACCTAATAACTTGCGTGTGATACCCAAAATTTTCAAATCAAACTTTGATTTCAACAAACTCAAAATGTCATTAGCTTGAGATTCAGTCCTGGCAAAAACAACGATGTCGTCAACATAAACCAATAAAACAGAAAAATCATAATATGAATAAGCACAGTTACAATTTTCAAATTTATTAAAACCAAGTTCCAACAATACTTTATTTAATTCATAAAACCATAATCTGCCTGACTGGTGTAATCCGTACAGTGCTCTATCCAGCTTACAGACCCAGTCTTCTTTACCTTTTTCAGTAAAGCCAACTGGTTGCCTCATGTAAATTTCATCCTCTAAGGGAGCGTACAGATAGGCACACTTAACATCGCACTGTACATTAAACCAACCATAACATGAGACTAAAAGAGAGAAAAAAAATCTAACAACAGAAAAGTTTATCACAGGCGAGAAGGTCTCATCGTACGATTCGCCCTGGATCTGGTTGAAACCTTGCGCGACCAACCTGGCCTTGTATCTGACAATGTTGCCAGACTCGTCACGCTTTACTGTGTAAACCCAGCGGTTTCCCAACGCAGTCTTGTTCTCAGGGAGTCTCACAAGATGCCAGACACCTCTCGTGGCCATACATTCTAACTCTTCCAACATAGCCCCATGCCATTCATCAGATTGTGCAGATTTTAAAGCCTGTTTATACGTTCTCGGGACCACCACATCTAGTCAACTAGCCGTGCTGGACGCGGAAGGTATAACACCAGGATTAACAACACCAGTAAACTTATTAAACTTGGAAAAATCAAAATCAGCAGGGTTAAAAACAATATTATTTAAATTACAAAACTTTTTGACATCATTAGGTGACCTTTGACAACACCTTTTACCCTCTCCATCAGGATAATAGTAAATATCGACCTTTTCTCCCTGAGGTCGAGGCACAACCTTCCTGTACCACACGGGATTGGTCATCCAGTTAGGAGAAGCAGTCTGCGGAGTAACTTGAGGAGCAGGAGAAACAGGAGAGACGGCTGGGACGACAACTTCAGTCTCGCTGGGCAAGACCCCAGAGGTACCAGGCTCCGGACCAGGAAGAAGGTACCGGTCAACGGGCCGTGGTTGTTCCTCTGGGACAAGCACCAACTCAAAAGAAGAGTCGCCCATCACCGCTCCACTGCGTAGAACATCACCGCTTTCAACAAAAGAAACATTAATGGTTTCCACAACCTTCTTCTCGTCTTCTAACCAGACCCTGTAACCACGGGTACGCAAGGCATAGCCCACAAGGACACCACGTTTTGATTTGGAGTCTAACTTGTGCTTACGTCTAACCTTTGGAACACCCACATATGTCAACGTACCGAATGGTCTTAAATGTCGAACAGAAGGTTTATTTCCTGAATAGAGTTCAAATGGAGTTTTAGAGTTCCCACCGTGACAAATCCGGTTCCACGTATAATTAAAGTGTAAGCAAGCTTCAGGCCAGAAATCATCAGACAAGCCACTGGATTTTAGCATAGCCCGAACACAGTTCATGATGGTTTGGTTGAACCGCTCACAAACTCCATTTTCTTCTGGTGTGTAAAAGTTGGTCAGCTCATGATTTATTCCATTTTCTCTACAAAAACCCCTAAAAGAATCATTATCAAACTCTTTGCCATTGTCAGTTCTGATCGACTTCAACTTGGTTCCCAAAAACCTTTCGGCCCTCAAAACATGTCTCTTAAAAACATCAAAACACATGGATTTTTCCTGGAGGGGGTAAACGGATGACCTACCAGAAAAATCATCTATTATAGACAAGAAAAAACGTTCACCCTTTTTGCCAGGAATTTTAATTGGACCCCAAGTATCCATAAAAAGTCGATCTAAAGGTTTTTTGGAAGAAGAATGACTTAAGGGTTTGAAAGAAATACGATTTTGCTTACTCACATGACAGGGATCACAAAAAAAATTATCAACTGATTTTAAATTGGGCAGACCTTTTACAGCAGAATTACGGATAGTATTAAAAATTAAGTCAGGACTTAGGTGATCAAAACGAAGGTGCCAGGTATCAAAGTCTTTTATATTAACAGGTTTTATTACAGGAAAAGCTGAAATTTCAGTATTATCATTTAAATTTTCATTAGAATTCTGCCCCCCATTCAATTTAACACTGTGCTTATTTTTAATTACTTTTGGAAATGTATAATAAATCCCGTCATGGAGTTTAGCAGAGAAAAGGAAATTACCATACTTGTCGACCACGTTTATTTTGCCGGCCTCACCAATAAATTTAGCACCACCCTGGTCGAATCTAGAACCACTCAAAAGATTTTTCCGCAAGTTCGGCGAATACAAGACGTTCCAAAGTTTAATAACAGTCCCATTAAAATTCAGTTCTACTTCACCTTTACCAGTAATGGGAAAAGTGACGCCATCAACAGCCACGTGTAACTCATCACCAGAAATTTCAGAAAAATTACAAAAGAAAGATTTATCTTTGCAGAAGTGATGAGAGGCCGCTGTATCATAAGCCCAGCTGCCCTCTCTATCAAAACTACTTAAATTTGCTTCAGCAATGAAATTTTGAGCTTTAGGAGTTTTATCACGTTTTGACTGTTGATTAGAGCCACCCCTCTTAGAAAAATTACTTCTGAGTGGTTTTTCCTTTTCTTTTGCAGCTAGATCATTATTTAACTTAACTTTACAATCTTTAATAACATGGCCTTTTTTCCCGCACCTCCAACAAGTAAAAACAGGCCTGCGTTTAAATTTTACATTTTGGGCCTCAATAGAACATTCCGTTCTACTTTTATCAAAATTTCTAAGTTGAAGGCGCGTTTCCTCGGCACATAACTCAACAACAATATTTTTAAAGTTAAAGTCCTTATCAGGCCAGCGAAGAATTTGTTGAACAACCTGATCAAATTTATCAGGTAGGTATCTTAAAACCTGAAAACATAAGTATTCGTCAGCAATAGGTTTATTAATGGATTTTAACTGATCAGCAATTTTAGATATTCTAGCTGCAAAAACACCAATAGATTCGCCAGGTTCTAAAAAACATGTCATAACTTCAGAAAACAATTTCATATGATAACTTCTACTATCTGGCTGGAAGTTAACCTTTAAAATTTTCCACGCTTCTGAGGGGTCAGTACATTCACTTATTAAACTTTTAAACTCACTATCAATATTCAAATATAAAATTGACATGGCAGCATTCTGCCTTCTTTTAAAGTCTTGTACTGCCTCCTCAGACACGGTTTCACTGACTTTGGGCTTAGTTTCGTCACCAGTGACGATATCATAAGCATTTTTCTCCATAAGTAAAAATTTAATATCACACTTCCAACCAGAATAGTTAGTGGCATTTAACTTGGTAATTTGAGGTACAATATTATAAGCCATTTTTTTTTTTTTTAATAGTTACTTAATTATCAATTATACAGAAAACAAGAAAAGAACAACTGGTCAAGTTTAAAAAATGACACCCTCAAAAAAACTTGCCCATAACCAAATATTATAAACTAAAAATCTATGTTTCAAATCATTTCTATTAAGCAGATTAAATACAGTGGAAACATTAAGATTTAAATTTTAAGGGCTTCAATAGAAATAACCCGACCAGTGTTCAACTATTATAACACATTAAAGACCAAAGTTTTTAACAAATAAAACAACTTTATTCAACAAGATATAATGATATATTAAGATTTCAAATTTATCAAGAAATTAGATTTAACAAGAGATTTAACAAGAACAAGATTACCTTTTACAGGTGTTGAGCTAGGCATATTGATAAACACAATGAAAAAGCAGATGACAATATACTTCAAGAAACGTCGCAGAGCCTCCGCGATCGCCTGGTTGATCAGCGGGAAAATACGATGAAGAAATATACTTCCGCGATCGCCTGGTTGATCAGCGAAAGTGAAGCAAGACGAAATAACACAAAATTGAAATGAAGACAATTACGTTCATCCACTATACACTTCAATTTAGAAACTTTCATTTAACTTTTAATTAACTTTTAAAAAGATTTCAAACTTAAACAAATGACGCTTAAAAAGCGTCTAAACAAAATTTAACATTAATTAAACTATCAAATTTAACAAACTCGTCTCAAAAGGACGTCAATTATCATTCTATTCAAAACTTCCATCATCCATGAACGACGGAAAATTTAACCTTTAACAAGGAACAATTTGACAAACAGAAACTTAACATGTGTAAAAATATTAACAACTTAACAACGGCAGCCATCATTTCTTAAAAAAAGTGCAATAGCCAAAGAGCATTAATAGCTTAGCAGGAACGATACTATAAGCACATACATCGTTACTTGACCATCAAGCTACTTACACAACTCATAAACTACCGCTTCATATCTAATTGAAGACTAGCTGGCCATTGCTAAACACTGCCGATAACTGCCCTTTAACACATGCATCGCGATCTTTTTATACTGACTGACAAGTCAAAAATCTACATATAAACAATGCATTACCATTGCCACTCAACAGTCAAAGCCAAAAATACAATTTATCATAACTACTTTAATAGAAGTGGCAACAGCAAAAATTAAGAAAAATATGCAGAGTAAATTTGGCAACAGCAACAATGTAAACAGAACATCGTTAGTAATGGCACGATGTAAGTAAAAGATGGCTGACCGAGTTTAAATAGAGAAAACTTTTAAATTCAAATTAAAGGTAAGTTAACAACTATATATATATAAAATATAAGCATTTATATTCATAAAATTAATTTTTATGTGCGAGGACAACTGATAGATATCAGTTCCCATTGGATACACGTCTCGATTACTTCATGTTCGTATTCCTGGCACTCTGAACAGCGGCCATTAAATTTCTGATGAGTTAAGGCCCACCCCTCTGCCCAGTATTCGAGGCCTCCGTAGCACAAAATTTAAGCAAGATAATGCATGACCGCAAGTTTTTTGTATTGTCTGGACCTTCTTTGATACAGAATGTGTTGCTGTTGCTCTGGCCAGCGCGTTCTCCTGATCTCGTACCAATGAAAATGACTGTTTAATCGTTGAAAAGTGACTGGTCCCCCACCACTCACCAGTAACTTAGTCGATGAATTGTAGCATCGTGTTAAAACTTCATGAAGTGCTCTACCCATACATTTCATCCAATCGCTGTTCGATTCAATGCCTAGGCAGATATGTGCTGTTATTGCTCACAGAGGTCGCTGCTTTATGTACTGTTTTCTCAGTACATATTACTCCAAATTTCCTGAAATTTTAATCAATTGTTCTTCCTACTATAATGTATGTGTCCAACAAATTTCATTCCGTTATTATTATTCCTTCTTGGTGTAGCAATTTTAATGGCCAGTAGTATATGTTGGTGCAGCTCTAGGTTCTAGTTGAAGCACAGAATTTTATAAAAATTTACATAAATTACTACCTATCAATTACTGAGTTATGTTTTATAATTCAAGGAAATCAATAATGGGAAAAAGACCCAAAATTCTGAAAATTCTGAAATCCAGAATACTTATGGTCCATGGGTTCTGTATAATACATCCTATACTGTATTTACACATAAACTAGTTAGTAAGAATAAATTTATTTCAAGACTAGTGCTGACCTACCTAAATATAGTATGTTATAATTTTAGTGTTATAATTTTAATAACATTATTGTACAGTATTAAACTAGTCTTTCTATCATTTCTATTCGGATGTTTTTTTTAGTGCTGTGTGTATTACGCTGTGATTATCAAATTATTTTTATAATTTGAAATTTTTGGGTAAGAAAATAATTATTTTGGAACAGATACAGTATAATTTACCATTTAGTGAGTTTTTAAAATTGTATCCAGAAGTCTTCAAATTGATGTTTTTGCACTTTGAAACCATTTGGAAGTTGGTGTAATTGATATTAGATAGTAAGATACTGATTTTTAAAATTTAGAACAACTTTAGAATTGGTTCACATTCCCTTTTTGGCAACCATGGTGAAATACAGTTTTTGGAAATGATTGTCAAACATAAACAAGGCCAAAACAGACAAGTTTTGAAATTTACTAAAATAAATTATGACTGTTTTTAAAATTGTTAAAATAAACACTTAAAATCATAATAGAAAATTGAGTTACTTCACCATGCATGAAAATCTGTACAGCAATAATAATTACCACACACCTAAAGCTGGAAATTAGCGGTCGCCACTCGCCACATGGCGACTAGATTTTTAAAAGTGGCGACTAAAGAAATTGCCTTTGGTCGCCACTGCAGTGGCCACTTCTCTTCTACCCATTCTTTATAAAATATACCCCATTCCACGGCAAACTTGGATCGCGCGGTGGCTTTTTCGCGGTAAACGCGCCGCGCAAAGAATTCAGGCTGTTCTAAAATCTAACCTCGCCACTTGCAAACATATTTCGGAAGTCAATTTTAATAGTAAACACTTAAAATTCTTCTACCCATACCCATTCTTTATAGAATTTTCTTTCCAATGCAAACTTGGCTCGCGCGGCGGCGTTTTCGCAGTAAACGCGCCGTGCGCCTCGAATTCAGGCTTTCTCAAATCTAACATCGCCACTTACAGACATTTTCGGAAGTCAATTTTAACAGTAAACACTGGAAATTGGCAGGTAGTCTTATTCATATACTAAAAAAATGTATGGCTTTTTTCCATTTTTCTATAAAAGTATTAGATTTTGATTTTTAAAAAATGTCAAAATGAGAGTTTCGGCCGACTTTCGGGAGAGAGAGACGAAAAGGAAGCTCGTGAGATAATCAATCGGCTGAAACTCCGATTGTATTACGTTCGCAGAAAAATTAAAAACGTCATTCGACGCATTTTCTTTGTTATTTTATACCACTTTCTTTTCAAACTTGGCATTTCTATCCATTCCCAATGGCCGTATCGCATTCAGTCATACGCGTGGTTTCTCGAAATTTCAATCTTTAAAACAAGCTTTATATTGTACTATAAATTTGGGATTTATTGCTTTAATATGAAGAGGTTTAAAGAAAATCCTGAATCACAAAGCAACCGTAGTGGTAGTAAACATGGAGCTACAGATAATTCTGTAAAAATAACATCTTTTTTCGGAAAAAGGTAAGTGCGTTTTCTGTTATTATTTAAAAAAAAAAAAAAAAAATGTATATATGTATGTATATTTTTAGTTCTTAATCAGAAGAATGCATAATTTATTGAATATTTTATTTATTTACTACATATTATTTAATATTTGTTATTGCATATGAACTATTTTTTACTTTCTTCTATATGTAATATAGAGAAAGTATTGGATTCGCGAAAATTTTCGACCTCCGTTTTTTGACGGATCTACACGTTTTGGGGTGTCCTGAACACAAATTGATAGTTTTTAAAAAATGTCTGTACAGCCACACTCTCTAAATTCAGTTAGAGAGGGGGATTATAATTGCAAATTATTAAAAATTCATTATTATTAAAGAAAAATTAATTTATAATTCATTTGTAACATGAAAAAAAAAGGAAAAAGAAACTTGCAAAATAAAAAAGTATTAATAAAAAAATATTTTTTTTATTTACATATACTAATATATTTTCATGAATCACAGATGTTTTTTTTTTTTGAAAAAAAAGAAAATCGACAC
Source organism: Salticus scenicus (assembly GCA_963930645.1). Taxonomy (NCBI): domain Eukaryota; kingdom Metazoa; phylum Arthropoda; class Arachnida; order Araneae; family Salticidae; genus Salticus; species Salticus scenicus. The sequence goes on from OZ005657.1 coordinate 186,311,306, forward strand.
CATTCAGGATAGTGAAGGGGCAATATAATCAGAAATTTTCTGTTATAAAATAATATAACCAAAAGAGCATTTTAAACATATGAATTTTGTATTGAATAGTATTTTCTTACATTCATAGTATAAATTATGTAAATCTATTCCTATTTCATTTATTAAAATTTATCAGAAATGTATTATTGTGGATGAGTTTCAAAAAGTTGACTACCTTAATTATTTTCTTAATGATTTGTCGAGACTGAACATTGAAAAAATTAAAGAAAAGAAAAATTTATTTTACTTTTACTTTTATCAGCGAGTGGCCAGTGGCCACTAACTAGTGGCCACTAACTTTTTAAAAGTGGCCACTAAAAAAATGAAGGCCAGTGGCCACCAACCAAATTTCTTAATTTCCACCTTTACACACACCTATGCATGCTTTGTATGCATTAAAAAAAAAGAAAAAAAACTGGATCCAGCTACCTTGTTGAGCATGAGTCTGAAAATCTGAACAGCAGGAATCACTACTATGCAAATATGCACACTTCACATGCATTAAAACTAAAAAGGATGAGCACTGGATCCAGTTACCTTGTCCGTGACATTGACTTATATATATACATATTTAATTGTATATCTAATTGTATATTTAGTGCTGACTCTAGAATAAAAGGGCCACTGGGGAAAACTCAATAAAAAGGGCATAATTTGTGGTCTTTGTATTTTGTGGTTTTTGTGCATGACAAAAGTAAGTTACTAATTTTTAGTGTATATATGTAGGCTATATGCATTTTTTCTTCCAGGGATGCTCTAAAACTATTGCTAAAAGGTTACATGCCCTGTGGTAGAAATTTATTATGCTTTCTGCGACAAGCTTCATCAACACCAAAATCTTGCTGCAGGAATAGTTTGTGAAGTTTGTTTATTTTACGAATTCAAAATACATTATTTTTAAATAGTAAATAATATTCAGTACAACCAATGTATTTATATTTTAACTAGGCACAAATGCATAATTCTGCACTATTGCAAGAAAATACTCTTTTTTACTTCCATTACCCTACTACCGTAGGTAATGGAAGTATTGTATTCGGTCTGAAAATTCGATATCGGGTTTTCACCTGATTTACACGTTTTAAGGTCCCCTGAGTCCAAAAAAGTGGTTTTTGGCAATTGGTCAGTGTGTATGTATGTGTGTGTGTATGTATGTGTGTGTGTATGTATGTGGAGAATCTTCTGGCTATTATAGCTCAGAAACTAATAAAGATAGAGCTACGAAACTTTAGAATTGAAATATGTCTGGTGTACAGATGCAATTTCCAAATTTTGGTGAAAATTGAAAAACCGAAAGTGGGACATCGGAAACCGGAAGTGGGACCGTAAGTCCGTATCTCAAAAACGGCTCTAACGATTTTCTTCAAACTTGCTATATAAACACTCTATTAGATGTCCTTTCGAATGATATAGTTGGTTAGTTCAGGAAAATTGATAGGCGTCCTGTATAAATAGCTCAATTTCAGGTCTCGCAAAGGCATTCCTTTAAAAACGGTTGTACGGATTTTTTTCAAACTCGCCATATTAACTCACTTTTAAATATGCTTTTGTATGTAATTATTGTTTTCCTGTCAATAATTGAGCTTAACCGGAAGTGGGACATCGGAAACCGGAAGTGGGACCGTAAGTCCGTATCTCAAAAACGGCTCTAACGAATTTCTTCAAATTTGCTATATAAATACTCTATTAGATGTCCTTTCGAATGATATAGTTGGTTAGTTCAGGAAAATTGATAGGCGTCCTGTATAAATAGCTCAATTTCAGGTCTCCCAAGGGCGTTCCTTTAAAAACAGCAGTACGGATTTTTTTCAAACTCACCATATTAACTCACTTTTAAATATCCTTTTGTATGTAATTATTGTTTTCCGGTCAATAATTGATTTTTTGTAAAAGTTGGTATCTCAAAAACGGCTCTAACGATTTTCTCTTTAGTTCACTTTTATGTTTTCTGATCGCATTATCTCTCAAAAATGCATATAATATGTGTAATAGTGGGTAATGGAAGTCGTGTGGTTGTTTCACACCAGATTTTTTTTTTTTTTTAAGAAAGGTGAAAATAAATCTATTGATCTTAATTGCTTCAGATTTTTTGTTCACATTAATATGTAATATTGTTTATAAAATATTCAATGAATTCAAACCATAAAATGCAGTAACACATTATAAATAATTTACAACATTTATAGTTTTTGAGATGATTATTAGAAAGATGCACGATAACATTTTAATACACAAGATTCATTTTTTATATTATCCTATACAAAAAGCATAAAGATGTGTATTTGAAATCTAAAACATATGATTTGACATTAAAGAATTCAGAATGTATAATTATACCATCATTTAAATACATAAAGTAAAACAGAATAAAAGATCTAAGTAACACAATTATAGGCAAAGCATAGTCAAAATGTTTTCATAAAGATTGAGGCAAGTGAAATATTTAATTTTTAAGGAAATGTTGAAATGGGAAATATAACAAATTTCATGGATAAAATCTATAATATAAAATAATGATTACAGATGAATGAAATAAATAGAAATCAAAAATAATATTTGATATTGATATCTATACGAATAAGTAAATAAAAATAAATAAATAAATAAAAGCATTTGTTGTTTAATTAGTATTTATTCAAAACAACTACTTTTAGATAAAGTTACTTTTGCTTAAAAAAAAAAAAAAAAAATATTCAACAAAACCTTTGGTTTGATTTTTATTCAAAATAACTATTTAATTTGCAATATTTCAATTAAAAAAATAAAATTTTTTTAAAAATTCAAATGTTTAAAAAATGATATGAACAAGCTGTAGAAATTAATGATAAGACTATTTTTGTAAAATAAATTAATAATTTTTTTAATGACTTCATATGCTTAAACAACAAAATTTAAAGCTAAGAATTTTAATCACAATTAAAATAATTAATAATTAGTAAAGAAAAAAATTAGAAAAGTTACCAGTTTTATAACTTAAGATACCCATTAATATTTATTGCTAAGATCTTTTACAACATATAAAATGCTAAAAATCAAAGTATTTTTAAGATTAATTTCTTAATTTTCTATTTTTTGAAGCAAGGTAAGCATTCAGCTTAATTTTTTATTTTGCGTATAACTACAGACTTACAAATTTCCCCATAGTCTTATTTCTGTATATATTTGTGAAATGTATTGCATAGTTTGAAAGAAACATTAAAATTAATGCAGCTTTTAAAAATTTACGTGTATTTACTACTACGCACGTATGCTCGCTGCGCATACATTAAAGAAAAAAAATCACTAGATAAAACTAATTTGTCGTGCGTAAATCAGAAAATGTATGAAAATCGGAACAGCAGCAATCACGCACTTAATTAAAAAAAAAATTGGATGCAGCTATTTTGTTATGCATGAATCTGAAAATGCATGAAATATGAAACTCGGAAAATGGTCGCAAAGCCACGTTCTTTCGAAAAAACATCTTTTTGCACTACAATAAATACACACGACACGAGCGGCAGGCGCGGCGCGAATACACAGTTTCGAGACACGAAAATGAAGTTCCGAGGTGAAGAGGTTACCAGTGAAAAGAGTCGATACACCGAATCATATTACCGCATCACGAATCGCTAATGCATGCCGTATCAAAGATACCCCAAGTGAGTTACATCCGCTTTATCTCCTCTCCTTATTCAGGATTGAGGCGATCGTATCTGCAGAAACGAAAATTTGTTCTGCAGAATAGTTTATAAACCATTCTTTGAGTTTCTTTCTTTCTCTCTCTCTCTCTCTTTTTTTTTTTTTTTTTTTTTTTTTTTTTAACACAATGTCAAAATTTATTTGACTTTAGTAAAATCTTTCTGCAAGAGCATTTCTGTTTCTGCGACATTGTCGCTGTGTTTCTGCCACGGGGGTTACATGTAATACAGCACAATTATTGTTTAAATCCATCGTAATTTAAATAGTAGCAAAAAAGCCAAGGAAGATGGAAATCGTGGATAAAGTGCTTGCAGATAATCAAAAGTTTATTGTACTATTTTATGTTTTAAAATCATTGGCTAATCAGGGTTTGAAGCTTTTACATCAAAGCCAGTTTTGATTTTTATGCAGGGTTATTAAATATCCAAATGATTCTTATACATTTCAAATTTTGATTAATACTTAATTTATATCTTGATTAATAAGGATTTTAAAACTTTTATTTTTAAAGTTTTTCAGTTTAATTAAAAGTTTAAATTTAATTAAAATATTAATTTTTAATTTATTTATTCATATATTTATTTTAATTCAAAACCATATGCATTCTACAAGCCTGTCTTATTAATAGGCCCACCAGCAGCTGAGCGGTTCTGCACTCAAAACTGGTAGACGTTAGGTACCAGGTTTGATCCCAGGTCTTGCTCTTCGACCTAGCCATTCAGAGTTTTCTGTGGTATTCTCTGAAACTTGCATAAATGTGGGCTAGGACCCCTTAGAAAGACCCCCCCCCCCACAGAGGGCACTCCCTTTCAGGCCTAGGACCCTAGTGCAATCAATCAGCCTTTATCCCAACAACAACATCTGTCTTATTAACGGGCTGCTTTGATGAGCAACCAATTAGAAAAAAAAAAAAAAAAAAAAAAACAGTTATCCAGAATAGTCTTGTCCCAACCATTCCAGATATTTGGTTCCCTATTGTATTTTACAATTAATATTTGAAATATCTTGTTAATCAACATTTTCACTGCATGTCAGACAAGTTTTAAATATATATTTGTAAAATTGTTGATATTCTTCAGGAATATAAGAAAGTAACTCAAAATATGGCTGTCTAAAACTGTTCTGCAGTGCTGCCATCTAGTAGATGTTACAGTCTGTTGTAAGCAGTAAGGACTGAATCCCTTTTTGCTCGCAACAAGAAAATTGGCCTCTCTGCCCTAACCTAAAGAATTATTAGGCTGATATGGATTAAAGCCCTTTCTGCACACACTGATTCATTTAAAGATGAAATATAGTTTTAAATATGCATTAATATCTCTTATTCACATTCAAAATATGTCAAACCATAGCCTCCTTAACTAGATGCCTGTCGCGTAGCTCAGAAACTAGGCAACAGTTGAAGCGGTAGACAGCGCCACCTGGTACAGATTGCGCGACTTTTTTATTCAACAGCCACCAAATATTTAAAAAAAAGGGATATGATATACATAAAAGGCGAATAGAATTATAGAAACATCGATTATATATATCATGTATTACTTCTTTAAATTATTGGTGACAGTTGAATAAAAGTCTTATAATCTGTACTAGGTGGCACTGTCTACCACTTCAACTGTTGCCTAGTTTCCGAGCTATGCGACAGGCATCTAGTTAAGGAGGCTATGTTCAAACTGTGTTTATAATGTAAATGATATCTGCTTCTAATTTTTTATTTATTTTTTCCTCTTCTATGCAGGCTTTTAGCTACTTCAAGTACTGTGGTAGAAGATTTTTTCATTCAAAATGAAACAAAGTTATTCAGCTATCGTTTACAGTTCTGTGATATTTCCAGAATACAGCAAATGTTTCAAAAAGCTTGTGATCAATCAAAATTTATTTTATGTAATAATGATAACATTTTTAGCTATTATGAAAACGTTTTAAAATCATTTATATTAGTTTCAAGAGAATTAAATTTTACAATGAAGAACAACGAAAGTTATATCAAAGGTAAATATTTAATTATATTTTTTAATCTTTTTTTTTTTTAGTATAATTTTTTTAAAGATCCAGAGAAAAATTATTATTATTAAAATGAAACAGGTGTTATTTTATAAGAGGGGGAAATTTTCATTTGGTGTGTACCTTGGTAGGTTTTCCAATGTGGTGACATTCCGTATCATGTACCAAGTAACCTTTCACTGTTAAGAATGTGTGCATTTTGGCAAACTAAACAAATCACTAAATATACCTACCGGAAATAAATAAAATCACCATAAAATACAATTAATAAAATTTTCAGTTAAAATTTACAACCAATCACAAATAAAAAATTTAAATCATAAAATAATGATTGCATGATATAATACTTGAAATTCTGTATTAAGCAATAAATAATCCATATGTATTTATGCTATACGTACATGAAAACCGAAAGTAAACATCACTGGGTAATGTTACATTGGTATACATTAATCTCAAATTGCACATACTTCCGTGGCGCAGCAATCAATATTATATACATATATATGCTACATGTACATGAAAACTAAAAGAAAAACACTGAGTACTGCTACATTGCTGTGCATGAATTTCCCAAGTTTACAAAATTCCATACTGCAGCAGTTGCTAATATGCTACATGTACAGAAAAACAACAAAAATGTCACTGGCAGAGGCGGGTTTATATTTCTGCCGCCTAGAGGCTAACGGCAACTTGCCGCCCCTCTGTCTTTCCAATGATATCCCCCCCCCCCAATCTGCTTTTTTAGGTTATCCTTGAAATAAAAAATAAAAAAAAAATCCTGCTGAATAATAGAGAAATTTTTGACATATTTACGGAGCGTTTACAATAGAAATGCATGAAATTTATTGATAGAACTATCAGAGTGTTAAAAAATGAAAATGTCTTTTTATTTTTTCTCTAAATATAACACTTCTTATGTTATAAATGAGTAACCCTCAATAACTTTCAGAAACACTCGCATCGCAAGAAACTGATCTAACGCCAACCAAAAGATGGGGAATCATTTCAATTTTTTGTAATTCGAGTAGGAATTCCTTGAAATTTAATGCATTTATAAATAAAAATTACTTCATGAATCTCACAATTTGCACCGAAATATTGTCTTTGTTCACTTTAACACTTTTTTTTCTAATAAATGAGATATTATTGAAAAAAAAAAAAAATTAAGACGAATAAAAACATTTGCCAATTTCATACATTTGCAAATGAAAATTGGATTTGGAAATATGTCAGACGGTAGAAAACTTGAAATCTTGCTGTTTTTACTGTTTCTACTAATATATTCATAACAAGATATTAATAATATATTAATAAGATATTAATAATAAGATTTGTGTAACAATTGCTCAACAGATGGTGCTGTGATCGCATTTTTTCTAAATTTTTAACATGGCAGTATGGGACAAAATTTTGTATAAATGTACATAATGAGAGTTATTTTAAACGTGTGATTGTAAAATTAATATGAATTATTTATAATAATAATAGTTAACAAGAAAAAAAATTGTGCATGTGGGAGCACCGCTGAGTTATAAATCTTTTTTATCTTTTAACGGAAAAAAGTTAGAAAAAAATATTATTTCTTTTGATATTGGCAAAAAAATTTACTTTCTTTTGGCATGTAGCGATATAATTCTTTCAGATAAAAATCATCTGCATTTATAATGGAAAATAATTTAATAAATCATTTGTATTCAATGAATTTTGTGTAAAATTATATAGAAGAAATTCATGTTGTGGCCACATCATACTAATTATGTATGTGAATGGAAATCAGTTGTATAAAAACAAAATGCAAATACCTTTTTTACTTTCTTCTATATGCAATAGAAGAAAGTATTGGATTCGTAAAAAATTTCAACGGATTTAGATGTTTTGAGAGGTCTAGAACATGAATTTACCATTTTTAGAAAATGTGTGTGTGTGTGTGTGTGCGAGAGAGAGAGAAACAGCAATTTTGTGGCAATGATGAACCTTGACCTAAATTAGTGCCTATCAACTTTTGGTGTCACTGCTCAACAGGTGGGGCTGCTATACAGCGATTTCCTCAATTTAAGGGGAGGCTATATCACAGGTTTTATTGCGCATGATCAAACAAAACTTCATATGTAAGAATGTCATTGTGAGACATTAATGCTGATTCACGTTAAATGCTTATCGTCTAACAGATGACGCTGCTATACAGCAATTTCAGCAATAAAAGGAAGGTTATATCTCAGGAATTACTGTACATATTTGCATACAAATTTATATGTAGATGTACATTGACATAAATTAGTATCTGTCAACTTTTGGTGTCAACCGCTCAACAGGTGATGCACACACAGCGATTTCTGCAATTTAAGGAAAGGCTATATCTCAGGTTCTATTGGGTATAATCAAACAAAACTTGATATGTGAGAAGACCATTATATGAGACATTATGCCGATTCAATTTGGATGTATATCTACCAATAGGTTGCACTGCTATAGTGCAGTATTTTAGATTGCTGTAAGATAAAAATCCCTGCATTCATCGTGGTAGGTAATTTTAATCCATAATGCTTATTGGCCAACAGGTGGTGCTGCTAAATAAGCGATTTCTGCAATTTAAGGGAAAGCGATATCTTAGGAACTACTGCACAGAATCGCATAAAAATTTCTCTGTAGTTGTATCTTCACATAAATTAGTTTCTGTCAACTTTTGGGGTCAGCTGTTCAACAGCTGGCGCTGCCACACAGAGATTTCTGCAATTTAAGGAAAGGCTATGTCTCAGGTTCTATGGCGTATAATCAAACAAAACTTGATATGTGAGAAGGACATTATGAGACATTACGCTGATTCAAGTTAGATGCTTATAGACCAATAGATGGCGCTGCTATACTGGAAATTTCCTCGATAACGGGAAGGCTATATCTCAACTTGTATGGCATATAACTGTTAGAAACTTGATATGTGAGATAACCATTATAAATACGCACTTTTTAAGATGTTATTTATAGGCAATAAAACTGCCTTTATTTGGATATTTGATTTTAGTTTTCTCTAAGATAAAAATTATTTGCGTTCTTCATGTTAGATAATTTTAATAAGTAATAGTTTTAATAAATTATTTGCCCTTAATAATTTTTTATAGCAAAATATAGAAGAAAGTCTTGTGGTGGCCACAACATACTAGTTTAGTTATTGTGTACTCTTAAAAATCTGAAATTTTCATGTGTACTGGGAAAGGGGACTGTCAGATATCCAGATCTGGCAAAGTAAAAAAATATCCGAAATGCCGGATAACCGGTAAAATCCATATCCGGTCCATCCCTAATAAAAAGTCAATAAATATTCAGAAGCCAAAATCCATAATACATGTCCTAAAAGTCAAACCAAACAAGTATTCAGAAACCATAATCAATACATATTTAGAAAGATATCGCCAGCCTATAAAAGTCATTATCAATATATATTCAGAAGATATTGCCAATAGATATACAGAAGCCATCAATATATATTCAGAAGATATCGGTAACAAATATTCAGAAGCCTGCATCAATATTTATTCAGAAGATATCACCAACAAATATTCAGAAGCCATCACCATTATATATTTATAAGATATCACCTACAACATCCAGAAACCATCATCAGTAACATTCTGAAGATATCTCCAACAAATATTCAGAAGCCATCTTCAATATATATTTAGAAGTAGAGCTGTACCGAGTACTCGTTATATACTCGGTACTCGGCCTACTCGGCCAGTTTGCCGAGTACTCGGTACTCGGCCAAATATGGATTAAGTATTCGGCCAATACCGAGTAGTTGTAAGAATTTCATTATTTTTATGTATTATTGAAAGAAATGTATTCATAAGAGTTGTTTATTAATAACTAAACTAAAAAATATGAAAATATAAACATAGTGATTGAACTTTTGCTGCAAACAGCTTTCTGCAGTTAAAACGAGCAAGCAGATTGCCACCAAACTCTGTATATGAGCTTATCCATTTTAGTTACAAGAATTTGAGTATAACCATCTTGTATGCATGTAATATACAATTTTTTTTTTTTTTTAAATAAAAACTTATTGTATCTATAAAACAGACAAAAATAAAATATTTTAGAAAAAAGAACCCTTATATAATACTAATATAGTAAATAAAACTTTAGTTACATATTTGTTCAAATAAAAGTAAGACACTTTTAAAACTGTAAGAAAAGATTGGTTTTTAATTTAAAAAATAATAATTATGAAAAAGGTAAATGCACTAAAATGTTATTAAAAATATATTTTAATAATCAAAAATGTTGTTTTTCAAATTATGGCCCAAAACCACCTATCTTTTTTACTCTTCTAGAGTTTGAAGATTAATGAAATCTATCATGTTTGAAATGATAAAATATTTATTTTAATGTTCTCATTTCATATGTGAACTTCATGCATCTTAAATTAAGCCTGAGTGTTTAGGAATTTTTATATTCTCTAAGAATTATCTGAGAATGATTCGCATCTGAGAAAGACTATATAATTAATAAAAAAAGAAGTTATCAGTTATTATGGTTTTAATAATCCACTGAGCTGGAAGTATCAAATATAACAATGAACCTATTTGTGTATATACACTACAAAAGTTCTGAAACGTTTCATGAAAACATGTTGTTTGCCATTTAACTTAATTTCGTGTTCAAAAAGCCTTTTTTAAATTTCAAGGTGTGCGAAATTCTTCATATATCAATTATTCTTTCTTACAACTACTCGGTACTCGGCTACTCGGTACTCGGCCGAGTAGTAAAAGGCCGAGTACTCGGTACTCGGTTACTCGGCCAAAGTGCTACTCGGTGCAGCACTATTTAGAAGATAACAACAACAACATCCAGAAACAATCATCAATAATATTCAGAAGATATTGCCAACAAATATTCAGAAGGCATTCAATTTATGAATGTTGATGGTCTCAGATACAAAGATCGGCAATTGGTTTCTACGTGCAATAAAGGAAGAACATAGAACAAAATTACTCATACAATTAAGTTAACTTAGAATTAACTCACCTCTGCCTAGAAAATAATATTTTTAATGTTGCTCCTCTTTCTTGCATGAGATAGAAAAAAAGCAAATAAAGCAAAAGAAATATTCGGAAGCACAGAAGAATTTTAATTTTATCTGCAAACAATTTTCCAGTTTCATCTACAGACGATTTTAACCTTAATTAAAATCAATATCTAAAAATTATTTTTATCACGAGATTAAATAAAGCAGACAATATTCAATTTTTATGTGCAACTGCTCTTTTGCTTCATTTGTTAAGAGAATCTTGTTCATTTGTTAAGAGAATCTTGCTTCATTTGTTAAGAAAAATTGTAAGAAGAAATGAAAGAAGAAATACAGTAAACAGGACCTGATTAACGTATCTATAGGCCGGCTGGGCCATGGCCCAGGGACCCGAAAGAGCCCGAAATTTCGTTTACAGTACAAAAAAATTTAATTGAATTATACAAAAATGCCGCTTTCACATGGTGTGTGTGTAGCACACTTCCTCGTGGTTCATGGCGCAAGTAGTAGACATTTTCCCTCTGTCTCCTCTTATTTCTTCAAGCAGATGGTGCCAGTGTTGATCCAAGCCAGCTTTTGTTGCCATTGCAGGAATCAAAATCTGACTTGGACCAACCATCAGCTTGAAGAGAGAAAAGGAGACAGAGGAAAACATCCACTGCCTGTGACATGAACCACGAGGAAGTGTGCTGATAAGGTGGGGGCCCCCTCGCGAAAGCGGCTGCACAGTCTTGTACGAAGCTGTAATGTAAGGTTTTTCTTATAATTTAATTTAGTTGGGTATTTTTTGTTTAATAATTTAAATAAACCTTATTAATTATTTAAATGATTACAATAGATGTAGTAAAAATAGATATGAAATTGTTTTTGTATATTATATATATATATATATAAATAAATAAATATTTTTTTTTCCCTCTCTGTATATAGTGCCTTTTACTGCAGCTTTAAAATTTATCAAAGAACGTTCATATCCTCTACATTTGGGCTATATAATTTTACCCCTGAACAATTTAAAGTCTCTTTGCATATATATGTTTGAAGAATTGTTAGTTCAAGGTGTAAATCAAGCAAAAAAGTCATGTTTAAAAAAAATTGAAGATCCACAGATGATTTATATCAATCAAAAAATAGTGGTAAGTATCAAATTTCTATTTTTAAGTGGTTAAGCATGTGATTTTTAATTTCAGTGGGGTTTTTTTTTCTTTTATTCTGTTTTTCATGACTTAGAACAATTTTAAAATACTTGAGTTTGCCTATATTTTTCACATTTTATAATTCTTAGTGTTGTCTTTTCAGCTGATTTTTTAACCGTAAGTAATATAAATGTTTTTTAACTGAATCCCCCCTCCTTGTAGTCAATATCTGCTATAAAAAAAAAATCCAAATTAATTTTAAAAAAAAATTGAAACTGTTTAAACATAAGAGAAGACATGGGATACAAAAAGGAAATCAAATATTTTTCAAGATTTTAAATGTTTCAAAATGCTACTACTTTTTATTTTTTCACCAATATAAGGTGTGAAAAAGTATTGTTTTCAGATCAAACTTTTGAAACTATGTTTTTGCTATAATTACATGTTTTGAAATCCCATGAATATGAAAATTTGATTTTTAATCGTTTGCTGGACTATCATCTGCATAAATAAAAAACAGATTCTAGTATATAATTTGAATGTGCCCAGCAGTAATAAAAATCAATAAGTGTCCCTAGTACTTCAGAATTTGAATTTTGACTGTGCATTGTACGACCATTTGTATTAATAAATTTTAATGCCTCTAAAAATTTATTCTGTTAGTCTTGAAACTTGCTGAATATTATATAATCAAATCACTTGCTTTTAAAACTGTGTAATTTTAAACTGATTTGTAACATATCGAGAACAGCAGTAACAAATATGTCTTTGAAATCCTGTTTTGGCAAATCTCCTACAAGAGTAACACTGAAATTTTATAAATCAACTTTTAATGTATCGAATTTATAATATTTTACATATTATAAATATTGTGATAGATTTAGGAAAGAATTCAGATTTTTATCTGATGTTAATACCGGGAATAAACATTAAAAAAATTAAAAAGATTAATTGTTTATATTCAAAACAAAAGTTTTTTTTTTTTTTTTTTAAACAGTTTAAAATTATTCTGTCATGAATTAAAATTAATACTGTCAGTATTCACAGAAAGAAATTGAGCATAATTTATCATATCCAAATTAATAATAACATTTAATTCACTTTGTGTGTGTGTGTGTGTGTGTGCGCAATGGACACTAGTTGATTAGCGATGAGCAATGTATCACATTTGTCAGAGGATAAAAAATGGAGGGGGAGAAAGATATATTAATATTTGTACATGAGGGAGGACCTGTAAACATAAACTGCCTAGGGACCCATACATTCTGTCCCTGTCCCTGCTGAAGGGAGCTAGTCTATAATATAAATTTCAACTTTTCGTTATCAAATGATTTAAATTTAATTGCAATACTGTTACAAAAATTTAGTCAGAGCGAGACTTGCAAGCTTTTTTTCTTTGTTGGCATTTCCAAACATAATTTAATACCTTAAATCTCAAAAATTTACTAGAGAATTTTTCTATTCACAAACCCTGGTATTAAATAAAAGAAATGTGCAAGCTTGGCTCAGGTTTAAAAAAAAAAAAAAAAAAAAAAAATGGCATCTCTGCAAAAATATGTGCAAAACATGGCTGAAGCATTCTTTATCTTATTTTATAAGTATAAGATATTTATATTAAGATTTAGTAAAAAAGAAAAATAATGCTTGCCATTATCTTAATCTTGCATTGTATTTACCTAAAAAAATATGATTTTATTTTCAGAAGGGTATAATTTTTTTCACTTTTTTTGAATCAGTTATTTTTTTATGTATATATCAGTGGCGAAGCTAATTAAATTTTCATGAGTAGGCTAAAAAAAATATGAAATGAAAAAGAAAATGCTTTTATGCTTTCTTTATATAGTGCTTAACAAGTATAGTTAAGCACCGTTTATAAGTCTCTCATCCAACTGTTTTTTATGTTTATATGTTGATTTAGTATAGCCACAATTCATTTATAATTATTTTAATACAAATATGTTTCATGTATACAAAGAAGCAAATATTGGTTGTACGTGTTATTTTTTTTTACTTTTCTAAAATTCACAAAGGCTTATTGTTCATGTGGGAGTCATATTGCGCCAATCACTTCAAAAATGTATAAACTAGGCTTTACTTGAATTAAAAAATATATGTTGCAGATGCAGACACGCATTTTTGCTATGCTAATGAAAAATATCCAAGAACTTAATTCAATTTATAATGATGAATTCAATACTAACAGGCAATCCACACTTTAGACGTATGTTCTTCCTCCACAAACCCCACCAATGGCCAAGCATTTCTGTGCTCAAAAGTGGTAGATGGGAAGTGCTGTGTTCGATTCCAGTTCATGCTCATTGATCTAGCTGTTCGAAGTTTTCCGCAGTTTTCTTCGAAAGTTGCGTAAATACAGGCTTGGTACCCCTTAGCAGGGCTGCCAACCTCTGGGAGTGCTAAAGTGTAGTTAAAAAGCAAAAAAAGTGTAGTTTTAAGCTACAAAGTGTAGTCGCTAAAAAATTAGAAAATACTTAAAATATAAATAAGCATAAAATCTTTTGTTTACATTATGACTTACTTTCTGAAATTTATTGATTTTTAATAATCAAACATTCAAAAATAATAGAAATTTTATCCAAATTTACTTTTTATATTAACATGGATACATGAAAATACACTAATTCTAATATAATACACTAATATGCAGGGTTGCCAACTTTTCAAAAACAGTTTGAGGAGTATTCAGAGAAATTTTGAGGAGCATTAGGAGCAATTTTAAAAATTAAAAAAGAAAAAGAAAGAAAGAAACTACTAACAAAAATAAATTAGCAATAATCATATGAAATTAAGTAAAGAAAAAAAAAAAAAAAAAGGTAAGATGTAGGTATGCATCAAATTTTTAGTTATTCAGTATACTGAATTACAAACATTTCAGTATACAAACATTTAGTGCATGCCTATTCAAAAGAAACTTGTTTAATTACAAGAACAAGACAATTGATGTGAAAATAATTTCAATGCTATACTTCAAACAGATACAAAAATTGGATTTTTTTAAACAAAATCTTAAATTTTTGGAGTAACAAAAGTCAAAATAATGAACAATTTTAATAGTTTAGATATTAGAAAATGTAATAAAACTGAATCTACAATAAAATAATCATTGTTATTAAGGATGGAAAAGGATTGAAATTGTACAACATTAAATTCAATTTCAGTGCAAACTGACAGCCATCAACTTTTCTGAAACTTTTTTCCCCCCTTAAGATTATTGCTAAATATACCTAAAAAATCGAGTTTCCGTAGAGGGGGGGGGGGGTAGAATTACGTTTTTATCATTAATTAAATAAATATGCTATTCTTCTCGTATTTGACAGAATTCGCAATATTTTTACGACCGATTGCCGAAATTCGTAATTATCTCACTGCAAATTTACAAAATCTACGTTTAATAGCAAATAATTGCTAATATATACTATAATTTTGCTCTAATTGATAAAATTCACTCTTCTTTAAAGGTAAATCCTAAAATACGCGATTATTATGCGGCCGATTGCCGAAACACGCTATTATTTAGCTACTAATTTGTGCAAAATACGTTCATCTGAAAGCTGAATCTTAAATACTCAACTATTTTGCCACTAATCAGTGAAATTTGCATTTTTTTTTTTTTTTTTTTCAAAGTGTAATCTCGGAAATCGGGAATAATTTTGAAGTAGTTTTCGCTAATACGGGATCGCTTACCCACTAATAATCAAAAATTTACGTTTTATATGCTATCATTTGGCTGCTAGCCAATAAAGTTTTTTTTTTTTTTTTTTTTTTTTTTTTTCCCCCAGTTGATTTCAGTAAATCGCGATATTTTTGTAGCCGATGACGGAAATACGCAATCATTCCGCCGCTAATTAACAAAATTTATGTTTAATCGCTGAAAAAGGCTTTATTTTGATGCTAATCGATGAATTTCTTGATTTTTTCAAACATGATTTACATTATAAGTATAATTTTGTGGCTTTTTATAGAAATACGGAATTATTTTACAGCTAATTTTCAAAATTACGTAATCGTAAACTAATTGCTAAAATAGATGTTATTTTTCTAAAAATGTCTAATTATTTAGTCATAAATCAGCTTTTTTTTTTATTATTACTGAAATGTCATTTTTTGCGGCTGATTTATAAAATACGCAAGTTTCTTGTGCTATTTTTGTGATGAATCCATTTTAAATCCGGCGATTTTTGTGAAAGTCCCATTTTCAGATATGAAAATTTCTTAGAATCACCCAATAAAAACTAAGTTATCGCGTATTCAGTTATCCTAAGAAAAAGCACAGAAAATATTCTTTTTCTTTCTCCAACGGTAGATACTTCGTACGATAAAGTTCGAAATTTTCCATGATTTTCTCAGAAACTTGTATATTAAATAAAACACTTAAGAAAGTTTCCTATTACAGAGGACAATTCCTCCGTTAAAGTCCGACTTTATAAAGTTTTCTCCAAAACTCGCGTGATTACGGCTTCAGACACTTTAGAAAGTCTCCCACGGAAGATAGCTCTTCCTGGTCTTAGTTTCCTTGCGTTGTCAATCGTACTTAAAGTTCAGTAACTTTGAATCCATTATTTTTATCGATAAATAATTAAAATAAACAATTTTTTTCGTTAGAAAGTATTATTTTTTAGCGACTTATTAAGCATTAAGTTAACTGAAACATTGATAGAGTTTAAATGAAAATTAAAATACAGCATAATCATAGCCATGAAGATAATCATAGCATTCGGTTTCTTTCTCCCCCCCTTTCAGCTTGCGGTGTCTGTGCTTGCGGTTTTAATTAAGCACACTCTCAGCTAATGTAAACAAATATGTGTTCCCGTTCTGAGTCAGCAATATTTCGATTACGCAATGCCTAGCACTAGAATGTTTTTTTTTTTTTTTTCTTTACTATTTATTTTTGAGTATTTACGATGAAGCATGTGGTTCTTCAACTAGATTGTAAAAGTTAGTTTTGTTATTTTTATATTTTCAAGAAGCACTTTCATAGATAAAAAATAAAATTCAAAGAATAATGTTTTATGCGGCAACTGTTGGAAATGCAAAATTAAAAGTTGATAAGGATTGGATTGTGATTTCTGTCTAGATGTGTGCAAGGAAAAAAAAAAGAAAAAGAAAGAAAGAAAAAAGATAGTAGTTTTTTTTATTTTTTTTTTTTCAGTGTCTGCCACTATTTAGTTTTATATTATACTTTTTTAATCCGTGGTGAAATCGGAGTTCGCTCGTTGTAAACAAGATGACGATGGGGAAAGGAAAAGCGTAGCTTTAAGTATACGATGCGTAGAGTGTAGTAGAAGCAGGCTAAAGCGTAGTTACTACGCCAATTGCGTAGTTGTTGGCAGCCCTGCCTTAGAAAGACCTTCACAGAGGACATTCTACCCATAGGCCTACGACCCTAGTGTAGTCAACCTCCTTTAAGCCACACAACCAACTATCTTCCTCCATGTCTTTTTTAATGTTCTTTTGTAATCAAAGGATTTTATTATGTGATTTCACTAACAGCATAAATTATTTGGTTTGTTTGCAAAAAAGAAAGAAATAGTTAAAAGTGGACAATACCAAATCCCGTCAACAGCCAAGGCCCATGTTATTCCGTGAGAAAATTTGTTTCCACAATTACTCACTGCCTAATATTTTTTTTAATTCCATTTTCATATTCAGAAAATTCCCAATCGTTAAGTGAATACTTGTTTTCGAAAAATTGATTTTTCATATTTTTAATTATTTTATTTTCTAGATTTAAAAAAAAAAAAAAAAATAGTGAAAAATGATCTTAATTATTTTTTTAACTCAAAAAGAAAATATTAAAATTGTAAAAAAAAAAAAGAGTGGTGGTTGGATTTTAAAATGCGAAAAGGGAATACAAAAAAAAAAATACATTGGGTAATGAGTAATTCCTGGGGGGGGGGGGGGAATCCTATAGAATGTCATGGACCTTGGCTGTCGGTGAGATTCAGTGGCGGATCCAGAACTTGACTTTTTTTTTTGGGGGGGGGGGGGGGGCTAAGATTTTTCAAAGTGTTATTCTAGACCAATAAAAATTTATAATAGCAATGTTCAATTGTGAATGTCAGTGTTTTTGGGGGGGGAGGCTTCAGCCCCTAGCCCCCCCCCCTCCTTAAATCCGCCACTGGTGAGATTAGGTATTGTCTGCTCTGTAAAATTCTCATAATAGATCCAAAAGTATATACATAGCTTGTAAAAAATTATAAGCTTATAAAAATTTTAAATTCTTAATTAAAAGTGTTCATAATTTTACTTAAAAGTAAACACCTTATTGACTTGCCTCATTTGCGGCTGGAACATTTTCAGCTGGACGCCCAGCTCTCATGAGCGGCAACGACTTCTGTGTTAGAGTTTCTGTTTTTACTGAAAGTATCTTTACATGCAGCATCCATCATGAGGTGGTGCCACATTTTATCTGGACCCGTTGCGTCACTATCGTTGCACACGTTCATATTGGTCACGATCTCAATTTACTCACGGTACATAGCATACCGTTGATTTTCGTAATTTGCAAGTTTCCTAACATCTTTAAAATCAATCCTGATATCTTCCTTACTATAAACCTTTGTGAGAGTAGTAGTAATTTTCCCGGTTTTTATGTCATTTTTATGTTCATTAATTCTAGTTTTAATCTTTCTCTTAGTCATACCAATATAGCAACCAGGTTTTTCATCTTGATCTGTGTAGGATATCTTATAAATTCCAGCAGTTTCCAATGGGGGAATGGTATCTTTATCATTACGGATTAATTGGTATATATTATGATTGGATTGGATTTAATCGGGGTATTAATATTAAATTTATTTGCTACATTTCTGATTTTATTAGAAGCTCCGTGGTCAAAAGGGATAGAAGACGTTAATTTCATGGGGGGTTTCTGGAAATTATGAATCGTATTTAGAGCCTTTAAATGATTTTTATATAATTTATTTACTATTTTATCCAGATAACTGGCTTTTCTGGTGTAATGTTTTATTATGTTTATTATGTTTAAAATAGTAAATAAATTATATAAAAATCGTTTAAAGGCTCTAAATACAATTACTAATTTCCAGAAACCCCCCATGAAATTAACGTCTTCTATCCCTTTTGACCATGGAGCTTCTAATAAAATCAGAAATGCAGCAAATAAATTTTATATTAATAACCCGATTAAACCCAATCATAATATATACCAATTAATCTGTAATGATAAAGATCCCATTCCCCCATTGGAAACTGCTGGAATTTATAAGATACCGTACACAGATCAAGATGAAAAACCTGGTTGCTATACTGGTATGACTAACAAGGGAAGTATGAATCAGTAAAATTGCTATTGAAGCCAAACCAAGCTTAAATTAAAGAGCAAAGTCGAAAACATTGGGTACTGCACAAATTTGCTGCAACAACTCCCATGGGGGTGAGATATGCCCTCTATTAGTTTTAGTTATTTCTATAAAAACCAACAAAACACGCAGCGTAGTGAGAACAGATGGTGCAGTGCTAGCGTGCTTGACTTCGGATACGTAGGTCGTGGGATCGAGTCCTCGCAAGGGGATTTTTTTTTTTTCTTTACGTTTTTAATTAAATTAAATTATTAATTTAATAGAAAATATTTATTACATTAAGAAGATATTTCTTTTTTTTTTTTGAGTATTCCATTTAATAAAGTATTGAGAATGAATTTAAGAAATGCATTTTTTTATTTATAAAAAAGAAAACCATGTTTAAAGCTACAAATATAGTTCCTAATTTATAACAATTATGATTAAAAGTAGAAAAATCATGGGACCATAAGTATTTTTCACAATTAGAACAAAAAATATAAAAAGATTGATCACAATTATTTGAATTTAAATTTTGTTCACCGTCAATTATTGTTCATCACGAACATATTGTCAAATATTTGACTTTTCAACGAGATTACTTGATTTCTAAAATTCATATTTACCCAGATTTTGAATTTTTTTAGATGTAAATTAATTATAAATTAGTAAAATCATTTTGAGAAAATTTGTCATTGTCTTCAATATTATTGTCAGTTCTTCCTACACCACGAAACTTGACAGTTGTTTAATGAAATATTTGAAATAAAAGTTAAATGCGACGTCCAATAGTTAAGCAACAGCTGTTCATCATTCAGGATTTTTCATGCAAAAAATAGCATTAATAATAATACAATTGCGAGCAGACGATTAACTCTTGCTATTAATGTCGTCGTTAAAAAATAGTAATTAATAATTTATATAAAACAATCATTAACAAAATTTTATCTGAATGTAATCATTAACAAAATCTTACCTAAATATAATATAAAAGTATTTCCCGTTAAATTATTAATTTCTTTAAATTTAATAAATAAATAAATAAATTGGTTAAAAATAAAAATATATTAAATTGAAAGCGCTGAAAAAAAAAAAAAACTTGTTTTAATATAATTAATATATTTTCTCTTACAATAATGATTTAATTTAATTAAAAATATCAAAAATAAATATTTCAGTTGAAAAAAAAATTAAAATACAAAACGCGTTTGCAGGGACTCGATCCCACGACCTACGTATCCGAAGTCAAGCACGCTAGCACTGCACCATCTGTTCACACTGCGCTGCATGTTTTGTTGGCTTTTATAGAAATAACTAAAACTAACAGAGGGCATATCTCACCCCCATGGGAGTTGTTGCAGCAAATTTGTACGGTACCCAATGTTTTCGACCATGCTCTTTAATTTAAGCGTGGTTTGGTTTCAATCGCAATTTTACTGATTCATACTTCCTTTGTAAGAGAAAGATTAAAACTAGAATTAATGAACATAAGTATGACATAAAAACCAAGAAAATTACTACTGCTCTCACGAAGATTTATAGTAAGGAAGATATCAGGATTGATTTTAAAGATGTTTGGAAACTTGCAAATTATGAAAATTAATGGTATGCTATGTACCGCGAGTCAATTGAGATCGCGACTAATATGAACGTGTGCAGTGATAGTGATGCAACGGGTCCAGATAAAATAAGATGCCACCTCATGATGGATGCTGCATGGAAAGATACTTTCAGTAGAAACAGACTCCAACACAGAAGTCATCGCCGCTAATGAGAGCTGGGCATCCAACAAAAAATGTTCCGGCCGCAAATGAGGCAAGTCAATAAGGTTTTTACTTTTAAGTAAAGTTTAAAAATGCCTTGTTTTAATCATCAATTTCAAGTGTTCATAATTATTCAGATATTTAATGAACATTTTGAAATTAAATAAATTTTAATTACATTTTTAAATGTAAAACAAAATATTACATAAAAAAAATATAAATAAAATAAAATTAAGAAAGGCTACTGCAAATTCTAAAAGAAGTTATTGGTGATTCCAATAAAGGGGGGGGGGGGATAACCAAATTACAAAAATTAAAAAATGCCAAAAAGCGGTTTCTGGAACGATTTACCTCAGCAGTAGTCTGAATTAGAGAAAAATTTTCATTAAAACACACACACACAAAATAAATAAATAAATAGTTAAATAAAATAACTATTAAATAGTACAGTTTTTTTTTCTATGGCATAAAAAATTGCTTGAAATAAAATTTGGAATCTACTTTTTAATTACATTATGCTTAAATATTTATAAAATAGTAAAAGAACAAATCCAAAAGATAATGAATATTTTAGATCATTATTTCATCAACATTCATAAAAAGAAAAAACAGAAAAGAAAAGAGAGAGAAAAGAACACAAAGAAAGAAAGAAAAAGAACTTTCTTATTACTTAAATGATTATTCGCATTGACATCGAGAGCTCTCTATGAGTGAGTATAAAGAGGTCATGCAAACCCTATGTTAATCTATGAGGAAAATAATCCCTATTATTGTTCATTGCATAATGCATATTTTTAAATTCTGCTTTCACATTCATAATTGTTAAATTATGTGTCATTTTTCAGTTTTTTTTTTTTTTTTTTAGTTTTTCAAATTTATTTTGAAGTTGTAAAATACAAAATTTCGCTTAGTGAAATTTTGCAGTTTACAGCTTCAAAATAAAAGATTAAAAATTTAATTGTTATTAATTTTAGGAATGCGAAATCTGATTTTCGAAATATGCATGTTATAATTGATAATAGTTTTTTTTTCCCCTTCTTCATAGATTAACATGGGGTTTGGATGGTCTTTAATGTTCACTGATTAAGAGCTTTAAATAATAAAATATCATTTAATAGGTATATTACTGAATATTAAAATTTCTTTTTTTTCTATCCTGTTATCTATCAGTTTTTAAAAATCTAAGAAGAAGAAAAGAGCAGATACTAATGCCTTTTATATCATTTGTGCACATTCACTGTAATACAAATACTGAAATCTGCATAATTATTAACAAGATAAACAAACTCCAGTAATGTTTTTTAACGATCTGAATATATATATTGGGTGTTTGAATTAATTCGTAGCGTTTTCTAATAGATGGTGTGACAAGTGGCAATTTCCAATAGATGGCGTGACTAGTATTCCCCGTAAACCTACTATCATTGAGCATTGTTATTAGTATATGTCATTTGGTTGAACATAACATAATTTTTTACTTCATCGAATATGTCTAACTTTGTGCCAGATAAAGTGCTTTTGCGGGGAGTTCTACTTCATTACTTTAACATGAAGAAAAGCGCTGCCAAAAGTCATCGAATTTTAGTGGAAGTTTATGGAGAGCATGCACTAGTTGAACAAACATGTCAGAAATGGTTTGCTCAATTTAAAAGTGGTGATTTTGAGCTGGAAGACAAGGAACGACCTGGGCAGCCGAAAAAATTCGAAGATGAAGAATTGAAGTCATTGCTCGATGAAGATCCATGCCAAACGCTTCAAGATTTAACTGAATCATTAAGAGTTGACTTTTCAACAGTCAGCAAATGCCTGAAAGCCATGGGAATGATCCAAAAGCAGGGAAATTGGGTCCCATACGAACTGAAACCTAGAGACGTGCTCGTCCGCACGTTGCAAAACCTACATCAAAGCGACCAAATGGGAGGTCCTACCTCACCCGCCATATTCTCCAGACATTGCTCTATCTAATTACCATTTGTTTCGATCGATAAGCCATGGCCTGTCTGAGGAACACTTCACTTCTTATGAAGATTGTAAAAAATGGGTCGATTCTTGGATTGCCTCCAAAGACTATTTGTTCTTCCGACGCGGAATCTGTATGCTGCCAGAAAGATGGGAAAAAGTAGTGGCTAGTGATGGTCAATACTTTGAATAATCTATTTGTAATTATTTGTGCGCAATAAAGCCTCAATTTTCGAAAAAAAAAAAAATGCTACGAATTAATTGAAACACCCAATATTTAATGCTATAGAAATATTTTTTCATTTAACGGCCCTCTTCACTCATCGTCGCCGGATCCCGAGCCAATGTTATTCAATGGGGAAATTTTCTTTACAAATAACTTATTAACTAATACATATTTTTAAATTCTGTTTTCACATTCAGAAAATTCCCAACTGTTAAATTGACGGACCTTTTTTAAAAATGTAATTTTTCAATTTTTAATATTTTATTTCGAAATTGCAAAATGAAAAAAATTCACATATTGAAAATTCGTATTTTGCAGCTTCAAAATAAAATATAAAAAATTAAAAAAATAATAGTTTAGAAAAGGTGCGTCAGTTTAACAGCTGGGAACTTTCAGAATGTGAAAACAGCATTTAAAATATGTATTAGTTAATAAGTTATTTGTAAAGAAAAATTTCCCATTGAATAACATTAGTTTCGGCTTCCGGCGGCGGTGAGTGAAGAGAGCCCTTAAGGATGTTTCTTATGTGCATGTTACATCAATGCTTTAAGAAGTATGCAAGTTCTTTATATAAAAATCTTACTATACAATATTTTGCAAATAATTATTTTCCAAGGCAGAAAAAAAAAAAAAAAAATCAATAAATGTATTTGAAAATTGTGGTTTAAGGATCTTCAGAGTAATTGCTAATATGCATGCATCTTTTCTTCTCCCTATCCTCAAGTTCTATATCGGAAATGCTATGAATGAGCTATATCGGAAGTTTTTCTCTAAAGCCTTTCTCCAACGCAAAAGAAAAAATTGAAGAGGTTAAAAGAAGAAAATGCACAAAAAACACCTGTAAAAATTTATCATCATTATTATATATATATATTTCAAATATTAATTTATTTTGCATCATTTTCGTGGTGGGAACCCTGTAAAATTATTTATTTTTTGTTTTACACTTTGATTAGAAATTGAAATAGTTATTTGTTGCAAAAGCCTTTGAAGTTCGTAGGTTACAAAATCATTTTAAATATAAAAAGAAATAACTTGATATTGATGCTATATTTTAGAAGTTATTTTAATAAAAGTATTCCCATTTCTTCCCATCATTTTTAATTTATGCTAACTTTTATTTATTCAATATTACTTTACATGTTTCAAGAATTTTAAAAGAAAAACACATCTTTCTGTTGCATCTAATTTTAATAATATAAATTTCCTGCTTCATCTTTAAGAATGCTTCTTACTTTTTTTTTTCTTTTTTGCAGAAATGGATTCATTCTAAGTTTTCTACTGTAAAAATACCCAGTAACAAACCTATATATAGATGCAATTTAACAACACTAAGCAAGAAATTTCCTTTGTGTATGAGGAATTTGCATGATTTACTGATAAAACATCATAGATTGAGGCATGTTTCTAGAGTAAGTGTTTTATATCTTTTAAGTTCTTATATTTTCTTATGTTTTCCTGTTTAATTTTGAAATATTATAGGTTCAAACATAATCTCTCTCTTTGTCCCCCCCCCCCTTCAACAGTTTTAAATTTTTATATACAATTTAAATGTGATTCAAATTTGTCATTTTTATGTCCAAAACTAAAAAAGAGAGAACAATTTAAAAATTGGAAAATTGGGCTTTGAAGTGCATCACAAGAGTGTGGGTTTAAAAACAACTTTTCTGCTGATCACAAATTATCTAAATATTATGAAAACACATCTAAATATGCTTTTTGTGCATGTTAGGGCACATCATGCACATTTTTCACTGATATAAACTGAAATTGCTATTTTTTTAATTTGTGTCACTTTTCTTGCCATAAGGCGATATGTTTATTCCTGCACCATTTTTTAAAGGCGACAAAGTAATCATGGAATCTAAGTTCGTTTTCTTCACTCAGGATTTGGGCAGACTAATTTAACAGCTTAAAAAGAAATGCTGGACTTAAAAAAAAAAAAAAAAACTAAAACTTATTTTATATTACTAAATTACCATAATAATACTTTTCTTTGGAAATACAAACTTTACTTATTGGAAGTATTTTATTGAAATTAGATCGTGTCATGCCAAAAAAAAAGGTGCCTCCACTTTTAAAGAAAAATAAAATGTAAGAAAAATCTGCACATCGCTTGTTGGCTCGGTTGGTTAGAGCATCATGTTGCTAACGTGATACGGTCGAGGGTTCGATCCTCAAAGGTTGATGAGTTACTTTTTTGCATATTATTAGTAGAAAAGATGTCAATTGCTAAAGGAAAACCATTCATTGGAAAGAAGACCATTCAGTACTGAAAAGAAAACCATTCAGTATCCTAAGAAATCTTGATTAGTTTTTTTAAGAAGCTTTATTTTAGTAACTAAAACACACAAAATTAAAATTTTAAGTAAAAAAAAAAAGCACTGCAAGCTTTCATTGTGAAGCCCTAAAAAGCATAAAATAAAAATTTATTCTTGCGAAGACATGCTATAAAAAAAAAAAAAAAGTTTCAACAATAAAAAATTTTTTAAAGAAAAATATAGATATTTCACTTTTTCAAGATATAAATATTTTAAATATTGAAAATATTCTAAAAAGAATTTGAGAACAATATTCTTCTTATATTTGTTAGATTTATTTAGCATGTTCTGTGACTTTCTTGACTGTTCTAGTTAGAGTGTCATGCTGATAATGCGATGGTCGTGGGTTTGATTCTTGAAGGCCGATGTGTTACTTTTTTGCAGATGATTAAAAGAAAAGATGTCAACTGATAAAAGAAAATCTTTTGTTGTCTACAGAGTATCTTAAGAACTTTTGATTATTTTTCTTAAGAAGCTTTTTTTTTGTAACTAAAAAGCACAAAATAAAAATTTAAGTAAAAAAACTATTTTTTAAAACATTAGAAGCTTTATATTGTGGAGCCCTAAAAGCATAACAAAACAAAACAAAGCAACAACAACCAAAAAAAAAAAAAAAAAGGACATGCTATAAAGAAATGAAGTTTCAACATTAAGAAAATTTTAGAGAAAAATATAAATATTTAAATTTTGCAAGAGATGAAAATTTTTAAAGATTCAAGATATTTTAAAAAGCTTTCAAGACCCTTGAAATTTATGGCTTAACAAATAATTATACAAAAAGTAATAACTAAAAGTATTGACCTCGAATGCTGTTTAAAATATTTTGAATATTTAAAAATTTGCAAAATTGAAATATCTATATTTTTCTCTAAAATTGTTCTAATGTTGAAACTTACATTTCTTTATAGCATGTCTTTGCCAGAATAAATTTTTATTTTATGTTTTTTTTACTTAAATTTTTATTTTGTGAGTTGTTATAAATTACTAGAATAGTAAACCTGGTCAAACGTTTTTAGGTTGCAGGTAAATTTGGGTTTACTGTAGATTGATATAGAAAATTTTATTATTGTGCATGTCATGTACAATGTAATGTAATTTTTGTTTTATTCTAAGTTTTCAGTTTTATATTGCTAGCTGGTAAGATTTTTGGTAAATTTTCCATTCCTGTATCTGATATTTAACTAAGATTTATTTTACATACAATTAACATGCATATTGTTTTTATTTTAGTTTTTAGGAATGCTTGTTTCTTTTTTCTGCCTTTACAAAATGTCATTTTAAATTAACTAATCTATATGTTAAATGTCTACATTTCAAAAAGAAGAAAGTAACTCTTGATTATTTTACTAAAATATCCCCTTACTGAAAACTTGTAAATGACTATTTAAAAATTTTGGTTTTATTAACTGTTTATTACATAATTATCCCATCCATTACTAATTCAATTTTTATTTTTGCTCCTGAAATATATATACACACACACACTGCTGGCCATCCAAAATGCAACACCAAGAAGGAGTGCAAATATCAAAATGATATTTATTGGGCACATACAGTATCATAAGAAGAACAATTGATTAAAATTTCAGGAAATTTGGAGTAGTATATACTGAGAAAACATTACATTAAGCAGCAGCCTCTATGAGAAATAACAGCACTTATCTGCCTAGGTATTAAATCAAACAGCGATTGGATGATGTGTATGGGTAGAGAGAGAACTTCATGATGCTTCAACATGATGCCACAGTTCATTGATCACAATTACTGATGAGTGGTGATGGGCCAGTTAATTTTCACCAATTAATCGGTCATTTTCATTGGTGTGAGAACAGAAGAATGAACTGGTCAAAACAGCAGTTGAACACATTGTGCATCAAGGAAGGCTCGGACAACTTATGATCGTGCATTGTCCTGCTTAAATATTGTGCTACCAAGGCCTTGAATATAGGGCAGTGCGACAGGCCTTAACTCATCAGAAATTTAATTGCTGCTATTCAGAGTGCCGGGAATAAAAACAAGAAGTGATTGAGACTTGTATCCAATGGTTCCACATACCATCATTCCAGCTGGTGATGCAGTATGCAGCTACCAAAACTTTGATTACCCGCAAAACTGCATCACTGAAATAGATGCCTGTAATGTGTGACTAACGACAAACCTAGATGCAGGAAGAATGACGTGATGTCACATTTAGACAAATTACAATCCTGTCCTGTTTACAGCACCAAGATTGCCTGATCTGTATTTAACAGCATTGTGAATAATGCACATTGCCAGCTGGCATACAAAATCGTCATACTGTCCATCACCTGCAGTGATGGTATGGGTTCCTATTGGATACACTTCTTGTTTGCAATCTTGGCCATTATATATTCATGAATAAATATTGAATTATTGCCATGAATAGAGGCCATTATATTTCTGATGAGTTAAGCCCCCTCCTCTCTACCTTATATTTGAGGCTTCCATAGCACAACATTTAAGCAGGACAATGCACAACCACAAGTTGTCCATATTGTTCGGAACTTCCTTGATGCAGAATGTATTCGACTGTTGCCCTGGCCAGTGCGTTCTCCTGATCTTGCACCAATGAAAATGACTGTATTATAACAAAAATGAATTTCTTAAATGTAGCATTGCAGAGTTTTATAAAGCACAGTAGAAATTATTTAGCCTAACTCCTAGAAGCAATCTAGAAAAAAAAAAAAAGGTATGTAACAGCTCAATAAAGACTAATTGGATAACAAACAAATATTTTATATATAACAAAAACTTAACATATCATGAGTTAACAATAACATTTCAATAGAGAAAGTAAAGAAACATTTTAAATTTAGATTGCCAACGAATGATTTAAAATTTAGATTATATTATGTTTTTGGAAGAAAATATGAAGAAAAATAGAAACTTTTTTTAAATTTAAAAGTAGTCATGAAGATTATAAATGTGCACAGCATACATCGTAAGTGCTGGCTTAATGTGTTTAAATGACTACATATTATTCAAACATAACTAAAATAATTAATTATCATAAAATCATAAGAGAAAGAACAAACTTTCTTTACTGTATTTATATTTTTTAAGAAGGCTTGGAATCTAATCATTCAACAAGCACCGCGCTTCAACGACTTACAATTCACCTGCCAACGCCTCTCATGTGATCCGTTGCTATAGCAACAACTGAAACAGATCCTCTGGCACCATCTATCGGTTCAATAAAGAGATTTCGCCATTACTACGTTGCAAGACAGTGTGCAAGGATGCCGATAAAAATGTAAACAAAGATATAATTATACTTTTTACAGGAAAGAAATTTAAATTAGAGTTAAAAGGGAGTAACTATTAAAAAGGTAATTTTTTTCTACAAATAAAGATTTGTTTCATTACCAAACTTTCAATTTAAACTTATATAAAATTAAAATTAGAATTTTATTTTAATGTAGCACTAAACACTACCTATTTCCTCCATATATACACATTTATATTTCAAATTAAGGTTCACTTTTAATGTAGTACTAAAAACTACTTATTTTCATCCATAATTTAAATGAGAAATAACATGGAAATATTATATTTCCATAACTGATTGTTTAATTGTTGAAAAGCGACTGGCCCAACATCACTCACTAGTAACAACAATCAATGAACTGTGGCATCTTGTTGAAGCTTCATGAAGTACTCTACCTGTATGTGTCATCCAATCACTGTTTGATTGAATGCCTAGGCAGGTAAGTGCTGTTGTTGCTCACAGAGGTTGCTGCTTTATGTACTGTTTTCTCAGTGTATATTACTCCAAATTTCCTGAAATTTTAATCAGTTGTTCTTCCTACTACAGTGCGTTGCATGAATACAAACGCACCTTTTCCAATAGCCAGAAATATATTTTTTTTAATTTTAAAAGAAGGAATGCGACTTACAGTTATTGCATATGACTAACAACTGAATAAGATGCTTTGAGCAAGTATGTTTATGCTCATGTAAGCTTATTTAATGAATATTTAAGCATTTTCTTATTTTTCACTATTATTCGTTTGTTGCACGAAATTAAACGCACTCTGTATTTTGGGTTTAAAATTCAACGGAGCCGCCGGAATTAAATTAAAACACAAATAGTCGTGTTGCTAAAATTCTCTAAAATCAGTTTTAATGCTTGAGTGCAAAATTTACAGAGTTTGTACAGGATGGCAAGAGGAAAAACTTTGACTGTAGACGAGAGGATAAAAATCGACTTTATGCATGGTAAAAGCTTTAGCAATCGCGAAATGGGGCGCTGAATCGAAAGAAGTGAGAGTGTTATGCGAAATTATACAATAAAGGAGCAAATTATGGGGAAAAGGCGTATTAGAAGCGAACAGGAAAGCTCACCAGTTACGACAAATATCGAATATGCAACGCTGCAAAGACTAAGAATATTTCCTGTGCGAAGATAAAGGCTCAATACAAGCTGGGTGTTCATCGGACAACCATATGGAGAACTATGAAAGCTGCAACATTCATTAAATTTAAGAAAATGAAGGCGAAACCCCCCCTCACTCAAAAGCACAAGGATATGCGGTTGGAAAGGGCAAGAAAATGTATTCTAGATCGACTAAATTGGGAAGAAGTCATCTTCTCAGATGAAAAAAAGTTTAATCTCGATGGCCAGGACGGATTTCATAGCTACTGGCACGATATGATAACCAAAGAAATGTGCTGTTCAAAACGTCTATCTTGAGGTGGGTCTGTCATGGTGTGGGCAGCCATAGGTTTTAAAGGGACTTTCGAATTAGAGTTCGTGGAGAACAGTATGAACTCTGTAGATTATGTCCAGATGTTCACAAGGAACCTCGCCGTCAAGCAGTCAAAAAATCTGGAAGAAATTACATTTTTCAGCAAGATTGTGCATCTGTAGATACAGCACATATCGTGAAAATATGGTTCCGTGACAATAAAATTAAAGTTCTGGATTGGCCTTCAAAAAGCCCCGATTTAAACATAATGGAAAACGTATGGGGTAATCTGGTTCGCCGTGTTTAAGCAAACGGATGGCAGTTTAACACAACAGATGAACTTAAATCGGCAATTCTGTTAGCTTTGAAGACAATCAGTTTGGATGACCTCATGCCACTATATCAGTCAATGACAAGGCGTTTACTGGCTCTTCTAGAAGCCCATGGTGGCTTTACAAAGTATTAGATACAACATTTGTTACTGAGTTATTTATTTTTTAAATGTGCGTTTAAATTCATGCAACATGTATATTTGTCATAAATTCAATAAAATTATTTTCTAAAAAATCATATTGGTTTTCCGTTGTTTTGACTCGTAATTTCATTTCTTGAATCATACACATACAGTTTGCATCAAGTGTCACCTATTCATATTTTTTTATTTTTCTTTTATACCATTCTAATTCTTAAAGCTAAGGTGCGTTTATATTCATGCAACGCACTGTACAATGTATGTGCCCAATAAATATCATTCTGCAATATAATAAATAATAGTTTTGTTTCATTGGAAAATAAAATAGGTTTAAAAAATGAGAATAAGTTGATGATTTTGGAATTGAAATATTTAGAAAATGAAATAATAAAGAATTAATTAGGGCATGATCAGTAGATTAGTGGGAGGCAGAATCATTTAAGTTTGAGGAATGGAACTTTAATTTTATAGAAGGCTTCTAATTATATTTCACACACACATATATATATATATGTAATTGCTTTTGGTATAAATAAGAGTTTGTATCATTATTATAAGGAATTATTTTTGAAGAAAAGGAACCAGGTTTTTTGAAGTTGGGTCCTGGGAAAACTGCACTTCTTGAGTCTAGCATGATCTGCTATGCATTTAATTTGGAATTTCCATAGAATTATTCTGTGTATCATTTAGATTCTTTAAGATCTAATAAACACTTGCAATTCTGGCATTGCTATAAGTTTTGTTACAAAGGTAATTTTTCTTACATATGATGTAAGCTGACATTGTTTTTTACAATACATAAAGCAATGAATATTGCTGCTTTTATATATATTTTTAAAAATTAGTGTATTAAAATGTTTTCACATCTTTTTTTGTAATATATTCATTTATAAGAGAAAATTTCTCTTTTTTAAAATATTTTAATCTCTTTTCTCTCTTTTTCATAAGTGCAAACATTTTTAGTTCTGCTTGAAATTCCTTAAAAGTGCTTGATTTTTTTTCAAAATTTTGAAAAGGTAGTTAAATTCCTTATAAAAAAAAAAAAAAAAAAAAAAAGAAAAAAGAAAAAAAAAAATATTTATCTTGTTTTGAAAATATTGTGAACTAGAAAACACAGTGATTAAAAAAAAAAAAAAAAAAAAAAAAAGCATATTTCTCTGTACATTATTTTAAAATTAATTGACAAAATCTATTACTGAAGAAAGAAAAATACTTTCCATGACTTTTGTCAAGATAATTGAAAATGTGATAACTCAGTTTTCACAGCGAACGTATCTATCTATAAAGCATTAAATCTAAAAATGGATTCTTCTGTCACCGGCAAACTTAAAATGGACAAGAAAATAGAAAATTTTAGTAATCAGTTGCAAAAAAGTATGGCACATTTCAGCAATTAGACATAAAAATGCAGGAACTTTGCTGAATTGTTGCTTGGCAGTCAGCTTTGAAATAAATGTTATTTTGTTAATGATTATTGGTGAAATATGTATTTGATGATGTATCAAATAATGATAATGATATATATATTTGAGAAATTAGATGCAATTATAAACATAAATTTTGCGAATCAGTGGCAAAACAATATATGTAAAAATTTCTCTCAACAATATTTCATATATCAAAAATTCTGAAATTTTGTTGATTTGTATTGAAATAATCTTGTATATTAGGAATCAGCTTTGGAAAAAAAAAGTTTGAATTTTGTAACTTAGGGACAAAATAGTTGTCTATTCAGTAATTAATTGCAATTAAATATAAATTTTTGAAATACAACTAACAAAGTTATGTAAATTTCAATGATCTAAATTTGTTGACTAATTGTAGCAATGTAACTAACAATTACATCTAAGTAACTTAAAATAGAAATAATAAATATTATATTTGAATTATATAGAAATTTTATCACCACTATTTAGTCAAAAAACTTAATTTTATTCTATAGGTGGTCAATAAGAAAGGTCCTTGAATTTTTTAAAATGTTGTCTTAAGTCCTTGATTTTTGCCATTAGTAGTTTGTATGAAACCTGTATCTGATATCTGAAGCTTTCTTGATACATTACAAGGTATTATTAAGTAAAATTTTTCTGAAACAAAATAATTTAACTTGAAATTCAGAGACAACAAAATTTTCAAAAACCCTGAGAGGCAGAAGTAGCTTTTAAAAAGTTATTACCTCTGTATATAAAATGTATCCCCCTCCTCTGATTTACAAAATTATGAGGATAGTTTGTGTTTTATTATATATTTATTTTTTGCAGATACAATTTATACTATTTTTGAAAGAGATTGGAATTCCATCAGATGAGGTCATAAAAATATTTAAAAAGGAATATTCTATACCATTTGCTCAAACTGATGATCTTAATCATGCACCTTGTTCTCATAATTGGACTAAAAATGAAAACAAATATATTTATAGCATTGAACATTTATATGGAAAAAGAGGTTCACGAAAAAATTACAGAGCTCACAGTTGTTTTTCACTTCAAAATTCATATGATAGTGAAGGAGGATGTCCATTTGCATCTTTTGATAGTCAGCATCTCCAAAAGGCATTAAAAAATGACAATCTTGTGGTATGTAATATTTTTCTTTTAATGTCTATTACTTCTGAATAATATTCAGTGAATGTTGTTTTGTCTATTTTATATGTCTAGTGTGGTATTATAAACCTATTAGCTTTTTACTTCATGTTTGTAGCAGTGACTTCAACTGTAGAATCTCGATTAACCAGGCTGGTCAGTAACTACCTCATCCCGGAAAAACGAATATTATAGATAATCAAATTTATACAAATTTCAGGGGTGGCGCCAGTTAGCTGGCCCCTGCCCACAATTTTCACTTCACGAGATGTTAAGCTACCAGTACTTATGCTCGTGGGTGTTTCAAGTCATATTATAACAAGCTGCAACTATACACTATAAACGCTGAATCAATCAGAAACATTCACTAATGTATGCTACATAAAATGCGACATCATTTAAAAATTTGAATTTTTACTCACAGTAAAAAACAGTACTCGAAAACAGTTTTATCCTCATAAAATCGAGAGATGTTTACATACACATTTTTTTTACATTGTAACGTAGGTTTTCTGTGTCTGTACTTCCCTTTATTGGCAATAAATAAGAACTTAAAAATTGCATTTTTTATTTCCATGTTTCAACTTACCCCGTACTTCAACTTGCCCCGGTCTCCCCTATGTAATTTCTTTATTTTATATTTATTTTGATGCTGGCCTCTGTAATGCAAAATGGGAAGTTTTAAACAAGCATTAATGTATTACAAAATTGGGTCTCAAGCGTTTTGTATTACATAGAACAGGTACACATTGCCGATATAAAATAGACTGTATCTAAATAAATCTTGCAAGCCCCATAGGTTTGTAACCTGGGTCTAAAACTAGACCATCTAGGGTATAATTAAAACTGTGTCTCATAGTTATTGACTCATGGCTTATAGAGTAATTTACCATCAAATTTGAGACCATTTAACTACTAAAGCCAAGAGTAACCCATGCTATTTTAAATATTTTTAAGTTCTGTACTAAGGTGTGTAATTAACCCCATAATTATTTCTATGGGGCACTCATGGCCTTTGCAGATATTCAGACTGAAAACATGGAAAAAATCAGCGAAAACTGCATTTTCGAATGACCTTGGCCTTTAAAGCCATGAGTGACCCACTAAACTGTTTATGCTAAAATGTACTTAGTATCAAGTAGTATCTGTATTTAAAAAAATTGACATGGGTCACTCATGACTTTAGGAGTAAAATGATATTAAAATGGCACCATTTATTTACGGCCTCAAACTTTGACCCCCCCCCCCTCTCTAGGTCAAACAAATGAAATTCAGAAAAAATTAATTTTCACTTTTTCTTATCACAGTACTACTAACATAACCTGAAAGTTTCAGGAAAATTGAAGATGTCAACTATCAAAAGTGTCCAACTTTAAAAAAAATGACTCTAAACACCCTCACCCTTCTTTTCTGCTCATGAAAGAAATTTGTTATCTCATTTGTAAGGGACAGATGCTATCACTATATACATTTTTTGTGTCTTCAAATGCTACCATAATTACTGTGCCCTCAACAGAGCTAATTTGATGTTTCGGACAGAGAAATCTGTAAATACATTTAAAATATTAAGGTAGACTATGGTATAAAAAGCCCACTTAAACTACAAATTATGATTAAGACTGTCCATCAGTCAGATTCCCTCTTTCTTTCTTCCTATGTTATTCTATGGGATTTTTGTTGCTTCGTTTTATAAGGATATCTCATTCAAAAATGAAGTTTTTCAAATCCTGTTTTTTAAATATTACTTTTTAAATATATCGCCTTTTAGCTTAGTGAGCAATTAAAAAAAAAGTTAATTTAAATATTTCATTCACAGATCCAAACTTAACGTCCTAAATTTACTTAATGAAACAAAATATTTTAATAAATTTATTTTTTCAAAAAATTGCTCACTAAACTAAAAGTCAGCATATTGAAAGAGTAATATTTAAAAAACTTCATTTTTGAATGAGATATTCTTGTAAAACAAAATAACAAAAATCCCATTGGATAACATCGGAAGAAAGAAACAGGGAATCTCACTGATGTACAGCCTTAAGATATATTTTTAAATATCTTGCCAGGCAGTATATCAAGCTTTTATTAAAAGATTGATCTGAAGATATCCAACTCAGTATAAATTTTGCTTTCTACTTAGACCTAGCAGTTATATTTGGAAAAAAAAAATCACCACTAAAAAAAATGTCTTTCTGCGTGCATTGATATTTTAATGGTGTTTTACTGGATGACTAGAAATGAGGCTGATACTGTTGATGTTGCATATAAAAGTACATTTAAGAAACCAGCATTAATTAAGTTTATGAAATCTTATTAACAAAGTTGTCTATAGATAAATTCTACTCTGGATAAATGTTATCCATATATAAAGAAAAAAATAATCCAAATGATTTTAATGTTTTCCCATAGAAATGTTTTGGTCAAAAGATTTTTTTTTTTTTTTTCTTTTTTTTTTTTTTTTTTTTATGTGTAAATTTTTGCAGAATTAGATACCTAAGAAGACAGCTTAATTGCACTGTGTCAAGTGCATTATACAGTGATAATAGCTAGGGGACTATTTTCTGGGAATATAAGCAAAAGCTTTGATCCATCCAGTAAGAAATTCTCGTATTTTTTACAAAGAGAGATTAGAAAATAAAATGAAAACAAGCATTTGTGCAAGAGGTTGTACGGCATTAAAAACCTTCCTGCAAATAAAATAAGATAACTGCAAGGCAGCACTCCAAACCCGTTAAGCTTGGCCAAGTTCAGGCAGCTAGGGGCTGTCCAAAGGTTTCTGAGATAACTGCAAGAAAAAAAAAAAAAATCAGAAACTAAAAAAGAAGTTGTTCTATTTAAATAAATATGTTCAAAGCATGTCATGGCCTGTAGAATATTCCATCAGACTTGATGGTGGGCATATCATCTATTAAACATTTTCTCAAACATTGCTATTGTTATTAATAAGCATGCCTCATTTCTCCATATACTGCATAGAGTAAACACTTTTTTTTTTATTAATTTTCAAAAC
The DNA here is from genome assembly GCA_963930645.1 of Salticus scenicus. Classification (NCBI taxonomy): domain Eukaryota; kingdom Metazoa; phylum Arthropoda; class Arachnida; order Araneae; family Salticidae; genus Salticus; species Salticus scenicus. Next base: position 186,347,538 of record OZ005657.1, read on the forward strand.
CTCTTGTGTTCAGGAACATTGTAACTTATCCTTGTCTGAACAGGCTGACATTATTTTATCCCACTTATTCTTCAATCTCTCTCTAATTTTATTCTATGTAAACTTTTGGGATTCCTCCTTAGGAATTTTTCACCTGTGTATAACATTTTGCATGAGTATATTTTTAAAATTAATTTCTTTCTTTCTTTATTTTTTCAGGTAAAAGATATTGAAGATATTGTAACACTTGCTCAAGAAAATAAATATAATGAAGCTTGTTGTTTTTATCTAAGATGTAAAATTGATATTCAGAAAAGTTATCCTGCAAATGTTATAAATGATTCAAATTTTCCTTTATTATCAAGTATAAAGAAGCCATCAGATTTCTACTCTATTATGTCATCGAATTTTGAAGGTGACTCTGAAAGTTCTATATCAGACTCTGCTCAAAAGTGCAACTATCAGTATACATTACACTTGTCTGATGCAGAATGACCTATACTTGGGGCAAAGCTAACTTGAGAACAGTCTAGAAGGTAAAGAGACTTTTCACTCTTTTTTCCACATATTCATATGGATAGGAGATACTAGTACTACCCCACACAATCACTTACATCCATAAGGAATCTATATAAACATGTATAAAAGTTAAAAAATGATCCATTAAACATCTATAAATATCCTACAGATATTTACAGGGTTGCCATGCTACCTGAAAAACCTGGATAATCTGGAATAGTCAGGGAATTTAAAAATTGACCATGAAAGTCAGGGAATTTTAATATTTTAGCCAGAATCTGAAAAAGCCAGGGAATTTCATACGATGATTGCCAAAAAAGACTAATTTTTCCTCCAACATAGAGTCATTTTTCCTGTGTTTTTTTTTCTTAGCTTTTGCCATTTTTTTTAAAACCAGACCTCTTAGAAAGACCCCCATGGAGGGCAATCTTTCCTTAGGTCAAAGTAATATGGAACTTTTGTGTTTTCAATTGGTACTGTAAATATTTTGCCCTCAACACAGCCAATGTGCAATATATGGCTAGAAGGGAATTTTCTTAGAACATGTCTGGAAAACCTGGAAAAGTCAGGGAATTTCATTCTCCTATTTGAGTGGCAACCCTGTATCTATTAGCACGAACAATATCACTCTTTTTTACATCCATTAGATGTCTGTTACATATCCAATAAATCTTCAAATATCCAATAATTGGACTTATTAGATCTAATAGATATTGAAAATATCTAAATTTTGTTTTGATCTACCATGTTACATCTACAACCCCTGGCAAAAAGTATCCGATCACTGAAAGATGTGTCTAAGATACGTTACTATAAAAGGCTATTTTTCTAAAAATTTATTACATTTTTTAAAATAAAGTTTTTTATTACAAAAGTATCTTACTTTGTGACATGATAAAAAATAATACCATAAATTGCAATTAATTTTTACAATACAGAGGAAAATTAATATAAAGTATTCAAAGAAAAAAATGTCCGATCATCACATAACCGGGAAAAAAATATTCGATAAATTTCAATTTAAAACTTGGTTGGTCCTCCTTTTGCTCTAATAACTGCCTTTAAACGGCGGGGCATGGATTCAACAACCTTTTCACATAAATGTGATGGAATTTCCTTCCAGCTTTCCTTGATGGCTAGACGAAGTGCATTCATATTGGTCGGTCTTCTCTTTTCTATATTATTTTTCCAAACATTCCAAATATTTTCGATCGGATTAAGATCAGGACTATTTGCAGGCCAGTTCAGAGTCTTTATTGGAGAATTTCCGTTTTTATTTAAGAAATCCTTGACCCGTTTACCTCTATGGCAGGATGCATTATCATCTTGAAATAGGAAATCGGAGGAGTCACCAAACGCTTCCTCGATGCTAGGTATCAAATAATGCTCTAAAATGTTAACATATACTTCTGAATTGATTGTTTGCAACACTATACACAATTTACCAACTCCTTGAGATGTCATGCAACTCCACACCATAAATGAAGGCTGATATTTAGCTTTAGTTTTTAGGCAATCTTCTTTGAACTTTTCATCAGCTCTCCTCCACACAAAGATTCCAGGGTTATCCCCAGTTCCTAGACAAACACGAGATTCGTCACTGAAAATAACCTTCTTCCAATCATCAGAAGACCAGCATTTGTATTTCTTGCACCATTGAAGACGATTTTTCTTGTGTTTCTTAGTCATATATGGCTTGGTTTTGGCTTTGCAGAAGTGATATCCTTTATTATTTAAACGATTTCGCACTGTACGTGCACATACCTTTACTCCATACTTTGACCACTCGGCATTCAGTTGTTTAGACGTACACCTTCGCATAGATTTGGCAAGATCAACTAATTTCCTGTCTTGTCTACTTGATGTTACTCGTGGTCGACCGCTTCGAGGCAGATTTCTTACATCATTTTTTAAGCGATATTTCTTCCAAATTTCGCAAACAGTACTTTGAGCACATCCAAATGTCTTAGCAACCTTTCTTTGGGAAATTCCGCTTTTTAAGCGTTTAACAATCAAAAGTTTTACATCATTAGATAATTCTCTCTTTCGAGCCATACTTCAGCAGATGCGAAACTAACTTGTAACTTTCAAACTACAATTTGACCTTTTATACCGTCTTCTTCGAACTTGAACGCATGCGCCGAGTAAAAAAAATTTGCATATATCATTTAACTGTGTTGCTTTTGTTTGCGATCAAATACTTTTTTCTCCACACAATGATGATCGGAAATATTTTTCCTTTGTGATTCAACGTATTTTCTCGTGTAAACTCTTAACTGATATTGTAATTTCTATTACTATTTAATAGAATTTGACAAAATTAGTCATATTTCACAAAAGCATACTCATAGGTTTGAAAAAAGTTTGAATTTGTGAAAAAATAACCTTATGTTTTAACGTATCATAAGCACTGTTTTCGGTGATCGGATACTTTTTGCCAGGGGTTGTATTAGCTATCGAAAAAGGCACATCTAAATTTCTTCTATATTTAAACATCTAATAGATATCTATAATTAGTACTACAGGATATCCAGGACTTTTAATGAACATTCTTAAGATATTGTGTACTTTTTATGGATCATGGCGTGTCATTTAGATATCTAATGGATACCAGTGGCTGGATTTGGCTGTTTATCCTTATTTTGAAGAATATTTTGTACATTACATATAAAAGGAAATTAAACAAAGGTGGTTATTAAATAGGTTGATATTGAATAAAATAAACTTTATTTTATCCAATATTTATTTATTTATGATATTAAGAGTTTGCATCATGATAAATGCATTAGCAGGTTATTATTTGGTCAGTAATTTATGTGTGCGTTTATGCAGATAAAATATTACAAAATTAAATTTGCTCAAAGTAACTTATTATAATTATTTAATCTTAAAAATGACAATTGTAATTTAATCTACCAAAATGTTTTATTATTATATATTTTTAGTGTCATAATTTAATGAAGAATTTTTAACTAGCTAATACAAACTATCAGTATCTTTTTCTATTTATTTATTTACTATTATATTTATTTTAAGCAATTTTTGAGATTACAGTCATTAACACTTGAAAAATGCTTATGACTCTAATTCATCTCTCACTATATTTTTTTTTTACCAGGGCTTTTAACTGTCTTTTAATTAAATAGCACTTTTTTCAATAGAAATCTTCATATTTTTCAATCAAAGAAAATTATTGCATAAAAACTGAATATTATAATTTCTGAAATGAACTATTTAAAAAAAAGAAAAAAAAGGCGGTATTTAATTAACGAATTACTAATGCCTTGTTCTTCGTACATATTTTTAGAATGCCTTTGAAATGACATATCATATTCATGTCCACTTTAGTATGATTTTTATGAAAAGGATATTAATAGCATTATTGACTTGTGCAAGTCAGAAAAATATTTATATAAATTACGTTTATAAACAGCTAAGCCTTAAAAATATATTTTGTTTTAAACTATGGAGAAATGAATTTCATAAAAGCATCATCTTTATAACTTTAGAAATAAAGGAAAAACTTTTGAAATATTGCTTTTTGCAGCTTATTTAGAATCTCAAATTTGCTTATACACTAATAAATAATAATTAGACATTAATAATAATAAAAAAAGCCTTATAACACTGATATTTTATCTTGAATATTTTTTTTTTTATATCTCATTATGTATCTGAACATGTTTGTGTGTGGTCTTGTAAGTCAATTAATTATACTAATCCTATCTTATTCTTAAAAAAAAAGTTTTGTGGATTTTAATATTGTGTACTAATTTTATGTTATAAGCAGTCTAAATATATCAAAGTATGTTTAAAAAATACATCTTTCATAGGCCATAATGCATTAGAATTTTTTGTGTATTTCTGTATACAAAATATACTATTTATGTCATTTTCAATACAGAAGATACTATGAAAAGTGATAACACATATCACTTTCATGGTATTCTAAAATTATTTACATAAATTGCAGCTCGTACAAAGACAAATAGATGAAACAAATTCATAATAACTTTTTTAAAATATTGAAAAGTGTTAAAAAGATATAATACTGCATTTTCAGTCATTTTCGGTTCAGTCTGGGTTCAAATGTTTGGAGCTTATGCTTGTGTTATCACTTTAACAAAATTAAGTTGCAGAGATTAGATCTTGAGATTTAATTAACATGGTCATGGAAAATGCCAAATTTTGTAGTAGTTATATAAGATATTAATTGCATGCCTTACAAATGTTACAACATCAACAAAACTGAACAGAAAAGAAAACTTGTCTTTAGCACAAAGTAAAAATTACATGTAAAAGCTTTGCGAAAATGAGCAAGTACATGGAGTAAAGAGTCAATTGAAAGTTCATAATATTGACACTTTCTCTTGAACTTACAATAATGTTATTTTTCCATACCAAGAGCATTTCTTAACAGTTCAAAACGTGCTATTGGCAATGCTTTTGTAAAAATATCTGCATGTTGATGTTCATCATCAGTATGTTGAATATTGAGATAAAAATTTAAATTAAAAATTTTTCAAGTACAAAATGAAGCTTGATGTCAATATGTTTGGTTCGTTGGTGAAATTCTGGATTTCTCATCAAACAAATTGCACATGCATTATCCTCTTGCAGGATAGGAATAGTTGCTAGTGGGGTGATGTTATCAAAGAGACATGTCAACCAAACTATTTCTTTAGTTGCCTCACATGCAGCTATATTTTCTGCTTCTGTGGTACTTAATGACACACATTGCTGCTGATGACTAGTCCAGCCAATTGCTGCTCCACTATAGTTAAACATAATACCAGAGACACTCTTTCTCGTTATATCACTTGTGTAATATACATCACTGTATGCCTCTCAGGTTCCAAGCTGAAAACAAGATGTAAATATTAATGCAAAGTTACATGTTCCTTTGATGTACTTTAGGATTCTTTTAACAATTGACCAATGTCTCTGTTCAACTTTATCCAAGAATTGTGAACAATATTATCCAACAAAGGCAATATCATGACGAGTGGAAACTGCCATGTACAGTCGCGGAAAAATATATTGCAGCACTTACTGTAATTTCATTATTAATTGACGCAGAAAAATTTAATAGACACCATTCAACAGGAAATTAAATGCAATTTTTGAAAATGCTGTCGAATTTTGAATTAAGGGTTATCTACATATTGAAATGAGCACCAACTTTCACTTTTTCAATAGCAGCACCCAATTTTGACTTCATATTCGAATTTCTGAGAGTCTGGCAGTGCGGAAAAGTATACTGTCTGTATACTTTATCTTTAGTATTTATAGAGTTATAATCAAAAATGTGCTAGGGGGTTATCTGTAAATGTAGAAAAATAAAATTAAGATCCTATAAGAAATAGACAAAATTATAATGTTTTACAACGGAAATCTTTTAGGAAAAAAAGAATTATAAAAATTAATAAAAACATTGACCTTTTTCCAGTTCCTTAATTATCTTGAATTCAGTTTCTTAGATTTGTATATACTTCAATACATTTTTAGATAATTTTAGGTCTATTTAAATACATTACACTTGCGATTTGTCCAGACTGTACTCCTTGAAAAAAGTGCAATATTTTTCAAGTAAAAGTGTCTATTATGGCTGTACTGATCACCAATAAAGCTTAAATTTTCTTTCGTAGGTATAACATAATATACGAATAATCTCCGACTGTACATCAAGCTTCCAACAGCCTGTCTATAAAGGATTTTCTTCGAATCAATTTTTAGGGAATCTTCCCCTGAAAGATTGCCTCTTTCCATGGGTGTAGAAACTGGGTTGGTATCCTTCATGTTGAACTTTTCTAGAAGCTCATAAGCATAATTTTTCTGACTGATAGCAATATCACCATTTTTCAGCTTTTTTATTTTTAAGCCAAGATAGTATTCAGCATCTTTAGTATCACTTTAGTGTCACATCTCATGCTGCAATTCCTGAAGGAAATTATTCTTGATTTGTGGAGTCATGGCAACAAGGCCATCATCAACATATAATGCTAATCAGGGTTGGCAAAATTCTTCCAAGGTGGAAAAAACCGGCTGGAAGAAATAGAAGAAACTGTTTTTTTTTTTTTTTTTAACAATTATTGTATAAATTGTAATTAACACATTTTACAAATTAATAACCTTAAGTAAATTTAATTACACTTATAAAAATTTAATTATTAATTCTGTATGCTAAATTAATAACTACATGAGATTTTTAGCCAAGATCATATCACGCACCTAAATACTCAAAATCCATTAAAGAAATCAATTTCACTTTAACTAGTATAAAGTTTTATTATTTAAACAATGCTATTTCTTTAACTGGTAATTAAGTATTATGTATCACTTTCCTCTTCTTTCTGATAGAAAACATTTAGTTAATTAAGGGAACAAGTATACGATAACTACCATACTACAACGAAAATCATATCCAAATTTCCTTTATTGCAGTACAACACAGTATAATCAAAAATATTTTAGCATTTGAGTATTGAAATTGGTTTCTCAACTTGGAAACGATAAATGAAAAAAAAATAATAATAATAAATTCTGGATAACTTATAGAGGAGTTTAAAAGTACAGTGGTTGACATAATTATAAGACACCTATCTAATTTGACAAATAGTGAAAGAAAAGATTCAGAACTTAAAAATGTTTTATCAAATGTGTCAAAAACATAAATTTATTCTGTTATCACACGTAATTGTTTTACAGAAATGATATTTTTATAGAGTTTAATAAAAAAAAAAAATTAAAAATACCATGGACAAAATTATAAGACACCCTAACATTTTAATTAAATAACCTGCTTTTTTTTAAAAATAATGTGCAATATGCAAATTTTCTGCATGCTGTTATGACGTCAGCAGTTAACTAAAGCAGATGATAACCGACTTCACGCATTTACAAACATGCTACGAGGTACAGAATTAAAAGAAAGTTAAATTCACGAAATTTGGAGATTAAATGGAACTGGTGCTTCAATTAATAATATTTCAAAAGTTATTAAATGCTCTAGATGTGCATTTAGAAATGTTTTGAAAAGAGGAATTAATGGATCGGTGATTAAAAGATCTGGACGTACTCCTTGCTTGTCCTCGAGAGACACCTGTACTTGTACCTTTGAACCATACACGATAACCATCAACATCATCTAAATAGCCAACTAAGATTCTTTTTTGACCTTTTGGATCCTATTTCTTATGTTTCTGCTTAGGAGTATGGACAAAACAGTCTGTGCCAATAATTCTAAAGTGGTCTAGTCTTGGAGTTTTACCTCAAAACATAAGGGGATTTTTTTCAATTGCTGATGTTCCAGCACAATATAATATGTGTACTACAGCATTGACTATTTCAGCCCACAATGATTTTGGCAAATCCTTAGCAATCATGACTGACTGAGCTAGATCAACACAGTTCTGTTATTTTGCTCAGCTGATCCATTTTGTTGAGGTGTATAGGGTGTAGTATAGAAAAACTGAGTTCCCATTTTCTGCAACAAACCTTTGAAATCTTTGTTATTATTTTCTAATCCACCATCACCGAGTATTGCCTTGATTGGTTTCTGCATTTGATTTTTAAAGAAAACACAAAATTCTTCAAATTTACTCACAACTTCTGATTTATATTTAAGAAAATACACTTTTCTGTACTTAAAATAATCATCAGTAAAACAAACAAAATAATTAGAACCACCTACTGATTTTTTCTCCATAGGTCCACAGACATCAGTATGTATGATCTCACTAATATCATTTGCATGTTTCTGTCGATTTTGGAATGGTAATCTATGTTGCTTACCTAATACACATGCTTCATTAATCATTTTGCAGATCAGTACCTTGAGAGTGAAGAAACTTTTTCACATGTTGCTTACTTAAATGTCCAAGTCTCTCATGCCAGATTTGAAGAGAGTTCACTTCATTCAGCTGAACTTCTGAAGAGGACATTGCAACAGTGCTAAGCATATTTACTTGAAGCACAACCATTTTACATAAAAGTCTGAACAAATTTCACTTGCGTATTTCAACAGCAACAACATCTTTTGGCTTTACTAATTCACATTTGTCATTTGACATGTTGAACTTTGATCCTTGATCTAATGCTTGACTTACAGAAAATAAATTTCTTGAAGCAGCTGGAGCATACAGTACATTTTCCATTATGCTATCTTTCTAGCTACCATGTATAAGCATTTTCACAGATATCTTGCCATGACCATATGCTTTCATTGTTGAACTATTTCCTGCTCTCGCTTCTGTTGGACATTTATATTTTGTGAAACTTTGAAAGCAATTATTTCTGTTTGGGATATGTTGTGGGGCTCCTGTGTCAGTTACTCATGTGTCATCACTACCAACTACAAGGCATTCATTTATAAAAACCTCTTCGTCTTTAGACTTTTTACAGGGTTCCTACGGGTCAGGAAAAACCTGAAAAAGTCAGGAAGATGCAAAATTGAGCTAAAAAGTCTGGAGAAATGCAGGAAAAAACAAATCTCAGTTAACACGTTAAGTGCCACGTGAATTCTTAAGGAAATCCCATTCAGGCCATGTGCGCTGTTTAAAAGCGTGTTATGTTTACCGTGTTTCAATAGAATCCATTAAAATGCCTTAATGATATAATCCTATAATAAATAAAAAGTAAGTACATTTTTAATAAATTGTCAGTAATTACTTAAAACTATGTACATTTTTTAGTTTTATATTATATTTCACACTGTCATCCACCGGTGGCTGACGTGGCCTAAATGGAAAGTTCAGTGTCAACCACTGATGGCTGACATGGTGCTGAACATGTTAAAAGGTAAGGAAAAAGTCAGGAAATAACAAATGTGAACTAAAAAGGTCAAGAAAAAAACTGACCTTAGAAAAAATTCAGGAGTAATTTTCAAAAAAAATGCAAAAAGTTTATAATGAAACTTCTAATCCATTCATTCCTTATCTATAGAAGTGTATTATGCTTTTCTAGCTATTCAATTGTTAAATATGATATCACTGTCTTCAAAACAATTTCTTCCAGGAATTCAATAGTAATAGAAAAAAATATTTGCTGATAGCAGATGAATTTTAGGAATTAAGAATGAATTAGCGCAGATATGGCTGTGTGTGTATTATTAGCTGGGGCTATGCAGAAAGAAGGGCTGGCTCATGAGAGGGTTAAAAGTGCCAACAGAAATAATTGCTGATGACATAGGCAGTGTTGCCAACTATTATAATTTATTCCAAAGCATTATTAGTGTCCTCCTTTTTATCATATCAGTATTTTTGGAGAATAATTTTCTTATTTAATCATAGAAAATAAGACCATAAATTATTTCAAATCGAAAATAAGACTATTCCTTCACTAGGTGAAGGAATTAGACACACGTGCAGCAAACAAAGTGGCAATTTTTATTTATATTTTTAAATTTTATATATATATTTATATTGATATAAATTAAAATTAGTCATATTTGTAATGTAAAGATGTTCATATTTATAACAATGATCTTTATATAAATTATGCAGATACATAATTACTTCTAAAATTAAAGGACATTACTATAGATGATAAGTAGGTGTTTGAAAATTTTTTTAAAAATTATTCTTAATATATATGTAATGTATTAATTACTGGCTGAAAGAGAGATGTCAGGCGTAGCACACAATGATGACTAGACTTTCTTTCAGGAAACATCTTTATTGCTTCAATATTTCTAAGTCGAGACAGGGTAAGACAAATGGAGTCTGAATTCGAGTCTCTGCTGATCCACGGGCGGCTCAAGCAGTGCCCCGGGCCACAGAAATCTGTTGGGGAGGCCTGTAGTACCTACGTAATTTCGGAGGAAGACTGCAGCGTGGAATTGTTTAACAAGTCAAAATCGTGGCAAGTAGTCTTCGTGTGTTTAATGTTTGGGCTTTTATACCTAATTTTCTGAGCTGCTGATTGGTTCTTTAGATCGTCTGGGCTCATAAATGGAATTTCTGGGATTAATTTAATATGCAGCTCAATGCAGCGACAGTTGCAAATTGCACTAATGTCAGCGAATTTCGACTTATAATTTCGTTCCTTTTCTGATTTCTAAAGTCTTCTGCTAGGAAACAATCTTTAAAGGGGCAATTATGAATTATTCGTGATTATAATTTCGATTAGTGATTTTCACACTTTGAAATTGGGTTTTTTTAATAATTTAAAACTATATATTTTTATCCCTTTCATATTTGCACTAATGTCAGCGAATTTCGACTTATAATTTCGTTCCTTTTCTGATTTCTGAGTTATAAAGTCTTCTGCTAGGAAACGATCTTTAAAGGCGCAATTACAAATTATTCGCGATTATAATTTCGATTTGTGATTTTCACACTTTTAAATTGGGTTTTTTAATAATTTAAAACTATTTATTTTTATCCCTTTCATATCCCCCCCCCCCTCCCAAGCGAGATCCCCTGGGTTTGCCTGCAAAGCCGTGGGAGCTCACTTGGAGGTAGACGATGTTCCAGGTGATACGGACCTAATAATTTTGATTTATTCTATTTTATTTATTTATTTATTTTTTATTTCTTGATTTATTGACTTAGGATTGATTGATCTTAGTTTAATTATTTTTCACTAATTTTAATCCTACCATGACTCCATTGCTTTGGGAAAATACAGAGGGGTTACAAGATTAACAATAAGCTTGCTGATGAATAAACATATTATACACATTTTAACTTTCTAGATTAATTGTTGATTAAACATTGTACTATTCATTATATTTAGTAAACAAACATTGATACTTCCTATTAAAAATTACTAGTAAAATAGAACAAATGTATGACACTATAAAAAAACAAAAACATATTCAATAAAGTAATATATAAAATAAAGTAGATATTTAAAAAAGTTCTTGGCCAAATGTCTTTGAAATACATGAAAACGTTTTCATTTAGATGTCGTCTAAAACAACAACAATAGCAACAGTTTGTTTTCCTTTGCTTTATAATTGTTCATGAATGTTCTTAGACAACAAAGTTTCTTGAGAACCTAATACATGTGGGAGATCTCTGATTTAGGTATATTCTTGAAACGAAATGTCCAGTGTTGTAATAAGTATATAGTATTTATAATCACTAGAGTCTTAAAGCAAACTTTGCCATACACACTTTTTTTTTCTTATTTAATGCAACAATTAAAAATATAGAACACCAAGATATGACTTATGCAAATAATACATATTTAAGATATAAACAATGTTATAATATACTATACTCAATTCTGAAAAAATAATAATATGCATATTAGAAAGAATACTGACGCTTAAAATTATATATTAATACTTTATAATAGCAATACTTAAAAAGAAAAAAATATTACTCAACACAATAGCTTCTCTAAATTGCTTGGGATACGTACTTCTTCAAACTACTGTAATGATACAAAACACTAAAAATGTTTACTCAAAAAATTATGTTTATGGGTGCAGAGACCCGTGAAACTCTGTGAAAGCTTGTTAACCAAAAAAGTAATCTCAGTAGAAGGTAAAAAGTGGTTCTTTGACAAATCTCATCAGAGGAGGGAGCACACTTGTTGCCTCATGCTCCTCGGGGGGTCTCCAATCAGATGAAGTCCAGAAGAACATGAGTAAACAAGGGCCTAAAAGAAAAGGGGGTAAGGAGCGGAGGATCCTCATTTCTTGAATACATCTGCTAATATTTGTAAATAAATTAATATTTGTAAAAAAATAAAAATAAAAAGAGTTAGGGGACACACCAGTGCCACTGAGTGGAAGAATGGAAGTTATATCTCCCGACATCCCTCCGAATTCTCCAACTCAGCTAGGATCCTCATCCAACACGTAATGGGACGATAGGAAAGTAGAAAAAAAAACTTATTTGGGGTGACTCCTGACTGCTAAAGGGGGTTACTCATGACATAGTTAAAATTTTGAGGATTATTATAATATCTTAGTTTAGATGAATGCACAATTTCAGACTGTCTTTTAAAATGAGGATTTGGTCTATCAATTTCAAAATTTATGTCAGATAACTGTTTTAAAATGGTATAGGGTCCTGAGTATGGAGCAGTTAATTTATGTGTATTACGATATTGAAATTCTTCATATAATACTTCATCACCAACTTTAAATTTAGCAGGGAGAAATCAAGCGTCATACCTTACTTTATTTTTATTATGATATTCAATTGTATGTTCTTTTGCCAGTTTTCTCGCTTCATCAACTTTAGGATAATAATTATTAGGAATTAAAGGGTCATAGGGTAAATTTCCAAACAATAGATAATTAGGTGAAAATTTTATAACAGAATGATCGGTAGCATTATACTGGCTTAAGACCTCCTCTAGTAATTTTGTCCACAGTACTTTAGATGAAGCAGAATTTACTTTACACTTTAATCTAGTTACGATAGTTTGGTTCAGACGTTCAATTTTTCCATTTGTGTCTGCTAGTTAAAAGGTGTTTAATATTGTAATTACGTACGAATTTTTAAAAACATGATGAAGTAAAGGCAGCATTTCTATCAGTTAGTAGTTTTTCAGGGACTTGAATTTGGAAAATCTGTTTGAAAAAGTTGATCAGTTGTCACACTTTTAGATAGAAAACCCCACACATAACATGTTGCATGGTCGACGACTAAATGCAAGTTTTTTTTATTGGGTTGGCAACTAAGTAATTGCGGATTTTTTTTAGAAAATCAAAGACAATTTTTTCATGGAACTAAATAACTTTATTCTGTAATGTATTGCCCATTTTGATCAATGACCTTTTGCCATCTTTCAGGCAGCATCATAATCCCACGTTCATAAAACTTCTGGTTTTTATTAGCAAAAAACTGAATCAGGTACGATTTGACATCATCATCATCATTATTGAAATTTTTACCATTCAAGGAGTTTTGTAAAGATCAAAACAAAAAGTAATCAGATGGTGCAAGGTCAGGATTATATGGTGGATGTGGCAAAACATCCCAACCAAGCTCCAATAATTTTTGCCGAGTGACCAAAGATGTGTGTGGCCTTGCATTGTCATGATGGAATACAACACCTTTTCGATTTGTCAATTCGAGCCGCTTTTCTTCAACTGCATTGTTTAATTTCGTTAGTTGTTCAATGTAGACATCAGAATTGATCATTCGGTTGGGTGGTAAGAGTTCAAAGTAGACAATTCCTTTGTAATCCCACCAAACTGATAACAAAACCTTCTTTTGATGAATATCAGCTTTTGATGTTGTTTGAGTTGGTTCACCTGGCCTGCTCCACTATCTTTTCCACTTGATATTGTTGTAAACAACCCATTTTTCATCGCCAGTTATCAGTCGTTTTAAAAATGGATCATTTTCATTACGTTTCTTTAGCAAATTGCAGCTGTTAATGCGTTGCGTTAAATGCGTTTCTTTCAGTTCGTGAGGAACCCATGTATCGAGTTTTTGAACATAGTCAAGTTGTTTTAAGTGATTTTCAATGCATGTATGTGATACATGAAGCTTCTCTGCAATCTCACGTGTTGTACTGTGACAATCCGAATCGATTATTGCTTTGATTAGGGCGTCATCAACTTCAACTGGACGACCAGAGCGTTTTTCATCTTTGAGTGAAAAATCACCAGAACGAAATTTGGCAAACCAATTTTGACACTGCCGTTCTTTTAAGGCTTCGTCACCATAAACAGCACATAACTTTTTATGAGCTTGCGATGCGTTTTTCCCTTTGCGGAAATAAAAAAGCAAAATATGACGAAAATGTTCCTTTTGATTTTCTATTTTTCAACGAACGCCAAACAAAAACTACGCAACCGATCAAAAAACTTTTTTTACTGATTGACAGCTGAATTGCCAACTATCAAAATAACAAAATGTGTTTTACATTTGTACTACGTCTGCAAACCTAAAAATTCAACTGCAGCCATCTATGAGTGAAATCCGCAATTACTTAGTTGCCAACCCAATAGTTGAGTTGTAATAATTAAATCCACCAACAGTGTCTAACGACAAACATTCAAATGGTTTATCTGTTGGAGGTACCTGCTGCTATAAGCCAAATCTTTTTTGTTTACATTTCTCATTTACTTGGCAGGTATGGCAGTGTTTAACAAAATTTTCTATATCTTTATTAATGAAAGGCCAATAGTATTGTGGAGTGATTAAATTGATCATTTTTTGAATTCCTGGGTGGCTGAATTGTGTGTGGGCTTTATTTAGTAATGTTAACCTTAGTGACATAGGAACGATTATCTTATACAAACTTCTCTTTTTTGTTACTATGAGATCATTTACTTCAACGTATTGTTTACTATTGACTATTGTGTTCTCTTCTTTTTGTAAATGTTTTAGATCATTCAAGTCAAGGAGATGTACATGGTGAGAAATATGTTATATTACAGGTAATCGAGACAGCATATCAGCTTCTACATTAGTGGTTCCTTTCTGATATTTTATTTCATAGTCAAACATACTAAGTTTAAGTGACCAGCGGAAAAGACGTCCTCTAAGATTTTTAACATTTTTAAGCCAAGTTAATGCTGCATGATCAGTATGAATGACAAATTTTTGACCATGTAAATAGTGATAAAATTTATCTAAAGAATCTATGATGGCAAGACATTCTAATTCAGTTATGGCATATTTTTTTTCAGTCTTTTCAATTTCGCGAATGGTAAGCTATTGGGTGTAATTTTCCTTTCTCATCTGGCTGTTTGATTACACAACCAACTCCGTGACTTGAAGCATCTACAAATAAGTGGCAAAACTTCTTGGGATCATACAACTTTAAAATAGGTTTTTCAATTAAGGCATTTTTCAATTTTTGAAATGAATTTTCACATTTATCATCCCATACATAGGGTACATTTTCCTTAAGTGAATTGTTTAAACGGTAACAAATTTTAGCATAATTAGATATAAATTTATTATAGACATTTACATATCCCAAGAACCTCTGTAACTCTTTAATATTAGTGGGACGCTTTAATTTTTTAATAGTTTCAATATTTGCATTATCGGTTGTTATAGTGCCATTAGACACTTCATAACCTAAGAAATTTATTTTAGATTTTATAAAATTACATTTAGATAACTTTAATTTTAAATTTTCATTGACACAAATTTGAAATATGGTTTCTAAATGTTTTAAATGTTGTTCTTCAGTTTCGGAAAAAATGATAATGTCATCAAAATAATTACAAGCAAAATCAATTTTATATTTATGTATGATTCTTCTAATAGTGCGATTAAATATTGGGGCATTTTTAAGGCCAAATGGTAATACGAGCCATTCATACAATCCAAATGTGGTAGCAAATGCTAAGTTTTCTGTATCTTTTGGGTGGATAGGTATATGCCAATATCCACTGGCTAAATCCAATGTGGAAAATTTTTTTGCCTGAGCCAATTTATCAAGGAGAGTATCAATTCTGGGTAATGGTTCTGCATCGGTTTTAATTATAGAATTTAATTTACGAAAGTCGACACAGTCTCCTGTCTTCTTCCCTTCTTCTCGTTTATATACCAATGTTACAGGGGATGAATACGAAGAATGGCTCTCTTTAATGATTTTGGCTTGTAATAGATTTTGAATTTCATCTTTAATTTCAGCTTCCTCCTTAGGAGAGGGGCGGTATGTCCTAAGGGAAACAGGTAAGTCTGAAGTTAGGTGAATTCTCTGAGGCTCCATTTTGATACGACCAACATCACATTTCGAGTTTGGGAAAATTTTCTCATTTATTTAACAAGGTAGGTAAGTCATCATTATTTTCTTATGGCAATACTGTAGGTCTAGACGAGCTTTGCATAACACTCTGTGAATGGTGCACCTGGTTCGCAGCATGTGTA
Organism: Salticus scenicus; assembly: GCA_963930645.1. Classification (NCBI taxonomy): domain Eukaryota; kingdom Metazoa; phylum Arthropoda; class Arachnida; order Araneae; family Salticidae; genus Salticus; species Salticus scenicus. Next base: position 186,363,836 of record OZ005657.1, read on the forward strand.
TTTACTCCGGAATTAGTACCTACTTTATGTTCAAAAATATCCAAAGATTGATAATGATGATTCACCTGATTTAGTAATGGATGTTTTGCCCATTTTGAGTTACAGTAAAATTTACTAAGTTAAGTCTCACGTTAAATAATGCACAGTGAGGTAAACCGATAAGAAGATATGGTAACTGATTAGAAATAACATAAAGTTCTATATTTTTTCTAATGTTACCAATCCTTAGAGATATTTCACATTTTTCTTTAATTTTAATGAGTCCACAAGTTTGTCTAGCTGTTATGGGTTCATCAATGGGAGTTTTTTTTAATTTTAACTTCTTTACTAAAGTACATGAAATAACAGAAATCGAACTTCTCGTATCGAGGAGACAAGACAGGTTTTTGTCAGGGAGAGCACTCAAGTTAGCTGATTGACATGTTTTGTACGATTGCTGATATTTTTGTGTTAGGTGTCCGGACACTAGTAGTTGTCAACAGCCACTCATTGTACCCTCACTGGTCATTTCCTGGCTGACCGCCTCTTCGGGGTGATTTGCACTTGTGTTTGAATTTTGAGTGAGAGGTGCTCTAGGCATTGAAAAGTTATTACATTGTTCAAACTTAAAAGGACATGTTCGCTCCCAGTGGTAAGCATGTAATTCCTCGATTTAAGCAAAGACGACAAGGGGATGGAGGCAGCCTCTCTTGGAAATGTACATATTTGAGACACAACTTGGTCTGAATGGTCGTGGGTTGCTACTATTAGGAGCTGCATACGCTTGTTGAGGTTGGTTGTGATAAGGGTATATGTAAGTCCAAGGTCTATTTATAGGGGTAAACAAATATTCAGGTCTAGGCCGATTAACTCTCCATTGTGGAGTAAAGCTAGCAGCATGAGAATTAAGTTTAATGTTGCTGTCTTTTTTTGGTTCACTTGGTTGCATTTTACTCAATTTATAGACAATTTCACGCCATTCATTTGTATCTTTAGGGGTGTTCACCAATACTAGTTGCCTTAGTGAAATTGGGAGACCATCAGATAATCCCTCTAGTATGAATTTGGAGTCAAGTCCTAGTCTGCGACCCATTTGTATTTTACTATTGTAATAATTATTAACATCATCACCTAAATTATATGTAATATTAGAAAAATCAGCCAATGAATTAGTATCAGGGACAGTAAACTCCTCTCTAGATAATTGGAGAAATTCTTCCCAGTGGAGAACATGTAAGCAATTATTTATGTAAATAGTAAGGGCTTTTCTTTTCAAGTAATTTTGAATATGTGTTATCTTCCACAAATCATTTTTATTTTTTTCCTGACAAATGCTATTGAAATAGCTCAACCAGGGTTTGAACTCGATTCCCACGTCGGGATTAAACTCAATACTCAATAATATTTAACTTGTCCTGACTATTACCTGCATTTCCTGACCCATTATCAGGAATTGGGTTCTCAGAATCTTTAGGCATTGTGAATTAAATTTAATAAAATATAATATAACAATTAAAAAATATCACTTTTTACTAGAAACACATTAAAAAAAATTAATTTCCCAAATCTCTTCAAATTACTTAAATAAAAAATAGTTAAAATATAAAATCATCAAAAATTTACTTTACACCTTTATATTAATTAAATAAAACAGAAATTAAAATATACACTTGTAGAATCACAAAAATTTTCATAAGCACTTCTAATATATACTATAACACATATGATTTATTTTTTAAAGAGAAAAAAAAAATTATTTACGATTTCAGATTTTTTTTTTTTCTCCTTTTATTATATAACTTCCCAATTAGTTCTGGAAACTTTTTTTTTTATATATAATTATTCCGATTCGTAATCGTGAAATTAAAATCAATTTCAATAAAAATTTAAGATTTTCCATAAATTTAAGTTTATAAATAACATTTAGTTATAATTGATTTACTATCTCTCTCTCTCTCTCTCTCTTTTTTTTTTTTTCCAAAGCTATTTAGAATAAAACATAAAAAATAAATTTTGCATTAAATAAAAATCCCGTGGATTGGCATTAAAAAAAAAAAAAAAAAGTTCCGTTAAAAAAAAATTTGGAGTCAATAGTCTAGTATTTTAAAATATAATTTGAGTAATTAGTCCTTGACCTCTCTGTTTTTTTCTCTATTTTTTACATAAATTAGCACTTACCTTGTTCATATTTAAATAAAAACACTTTACCAATACTCTTTGACCCAATTTATCAAAATCGCACCCCGCGCTGAGCGAACATAAATATTTCTCCTCTGTTAGGTGACGAAAGAGCTGGGGGAGCTGTGAAGAATGCTTGAGGAGCGTCTCCTTCCCGGAATTCACTGCCGTCAGTTACCGTCACTGATGCGACATACTAAGTTTAGATTTTCTTGTCTAATCTATCGACGCAAAATGGGCATGGCTTCATTCAGGAGAGGAGAAAAATTTCTCTCTGGGAAGCTCCGAGCTGACAGGCATCAATCAGCAGGATGATGCACTTTTCTTCTAGGCTTGAAAAGCTTATATCTAGAATTGCGTTGACTTTTACGATTATTTTTTTTATTGATGATTAAATCAAAAACAGATTTGAAGTATCAAAATTTCTCTTGCTCATAGTTATTTAGCAGAATATTCGAAGTTGCATTAATTTGATTATTAAGATGACTTTTTCTCGATGATTGATTTATAAAAGCAAAACGTCCAACTTTCGAAATTTTAAAGTCTTTCTTTATTTTTTGCTGTTTTAATTTTGCCGATTATTTTGAGGTTTAGAAGTTTTTCTTTAGTTTGATGCTGTTTAAATCTTGAAAGACATTTGATCCTTCCTACTCTTACGTAGGCCTATGAATACCAATATTTTTCCCGGCACAGCATATCCAGTCGGCTTTTTGATGTAATGTATTAATTACTGGCTAAAAGAGAGATGACAGGCGTAGCACACAATGATGACTAGACTTTCTTTCAGGAAACATCTTTATTGCTTCAGTATTTCTAAGTCGAGACAGGGTAAGGCGAATGGAGTCTGAATCCGACACTCTGCCGATCCACGGGTGACGGGCGGCTCAAGCGGCACCCCGGGCCGCAGAAATCTATTGGGGAGGCCTGTAGTACCTATGTAATTTCGGAGGAAGACTGCAGCATGGAATTGTTTAACAAGTCAAAATTGTGGCAAGTAGTCTCCGTTTGTTTAATGTTTAGGCTTTTATACCTAATTTTCTGAGCTGCTGATTGGTTCTTTAGATCGTCTGGACTCTTAAAAGGAATTTCTGGGATTAATTAATATGCAGCTCAATGCAGCGACAGTTGCAAATTGCACTAATGTCAGCGAATTTCGACTTATAATTTCGTTCCTTTTCTGATTTCTGAGTTATAAAGTCTTCTGCTAGGAAACAATCTTTAAAGGGGCAATTACGAATTATTCGCAATTATAATTTCGATTAGCGATTTTCACACTTTTAAATTGGGTTTTTTAATAATTTAAAACTATTTATTTTTTATCCCTTTCATATATATATATATACAGAGAAAAAGAGAGAGTGTGTGTGTTTTTAATTTATTATTATTAGGTGTGTTTAAAAAAAAAAAATTATCCCTTTTATTAAGTTATTAATTTAGCTTTATTTGTTTTAACTTACATTTTATATTTAAATTTTTGATATTTTGTATTTATTCTTTAGGTCTGTGAACTACATTTTGATGAACATGGTATCATAAAGAATCACATTTTTGTGGACAATTACAGTGCTCAGGGTGGCTAGCAGTCAGGGAAAATCAAAGAATCAGGAAAAAGTCAGGGAATTTAGAAAAGTCAGGGAATAGTCAGGGAATTTCCTCTAAAGTCAGGGAATTTTAACAAATTTTGTGAAAATAAGCTATATTAATCATTAAATTATTAATGATATTTTAAATCACGAAATTTTTTGCTAGTGTCGTGAAATTTTCATCGAAAATAAACGTGAGTCAGGGAAAAATGGAGGAAAATCTCGAAAAATAGTCAGGGAATTTGAAAAAGTTTAAATGCTAGCCACCCTGGTGCTGTTCAAGCACTTCAGATTGAAAGAAAATTACTACTTGCATAAATAGCTTTCTTCCAATCCAAATTAATGAAATTAAAGAAATGTCAAAAATGTTAAAATTCATGGAATGTCTTAATAATAAACATATTAATATTAGTAATTATGCTGTAACTACAGTACAAGGCTTTCTCATGTTTCAAAATTTAAGAGTGTATTCTGAGGAAAAAGAAACAAGTGTCAATTTATTAATAGAACCAAATAAAACTAATAATACTATAAAAACTGAGAGTCATATTTTACGTGCTGGGCTAGACGTACAAAACTAAAAAATAAAAGTGTAGGCAGTTTTTTCAAAATGTTAGCTGAACATTTATAAATATTCTAAATGAAACATACGATTTTATTTTGCTAGTTTCTTGCTTGTTTAAAACTGACATCCTAATAGCTTTAAAATTATTAAATATATTTGTGGGTCAAATAAAAAACATAAGAAAAAAATACACATTTTCAGTTTTAGTTTTTTTTTTTTTTTTTTTTTTTACTTATTTATTTAAATAATTCAAAATAAAATAGTAATTCAATTAATCAAATTGTCTGACAAGTTTTTCCTTTACACCAATGCATTTAAAATAATAATAATAATAATAAATTGTTGTATTAATGCATATTAAACATCATTAAATCTTTATTTAACATTTTGCCAGAGTAGTAAATATAAAAATCATTTTATTATTATTACTTAAATATGTTTCATGAAATATTTATCAATATTTATGAATTTTTCTGGCTATTTTTGGCTTTAATAATAAATATTATATCTGTTTAACAATACGTAGACATTTTCCTGCTTAAAAAAAAAAAAAAAAAAAAAAAACTTGTATGAATCAGAGTAATGACAATAGCATATTCCTCGAAAATATTTTGTATATTTATCTTTAGCTGTTTTGTGCTGGTTTTAAAATTTTTAATGACTGTCACACTTTTGTTTCTTGGTTTCTGAACATTGTAATGTTGAACTATGTTATTAATGTTTTAAAATATATTTAGTACATTTCTTAAATAATTAATATGCTTATAATATATAATTCAAAATATATTAAATAAAATTCAAGGTAATTAAAAAAAAAAAAAAAAAAAAAAATGTTTACCTTGTGTTAATTATAGTTTAAAAAAAAAAAAAAAAAATTAACTAAATCCAAATTTTTAGTTGAATTTTTTCTTTGACAGTTTTATTTATGCTTTTACCAAACCATAGAAATCAGAATAATATGAATTTGATTTCTTGTTACTGTCATTTGTTGTTTATATATATATATTTAAATGATTGTTTTTTAATTGTATTGTTTTGAGAATAACATTAAGAATGAAACTATTGTGTAAATGACAAATTGTAATTGTATGTAAATGACAACATTTATTCATAACATTTTCATTTATTTAATAAACTGAGTGGCAATATATATGTGCTTTTTATTTATTGCTCATGTAAAAATAAAAGAAACTTTCATGTTATTGTGTCTGTTATTTTTTTTTCTTTGTAGAAATACATTCTATATTTATGTTATAGAATAATTAAATTTTAAATTGAGATAATTGATCTAATACCTTTTTATAATAAGCAGCAAATGATATATTCACTAAATATATTTTAAAATAATTAAATTAGGCAGTTTTAAATTTTAGTAATTAAAAGATTGAACATCATATAATCTCTGTTTTTTAGTAAAAGAATAAATGGAAAATTTTACTAATAGTTGAAATTATTCTATAGAAGCAATTTCACCCTTTTATTCATTTTTAGTTCATCATGCAATAGGTATGGGGAAAGTAATCATGAAAATTTTATACCTTAGTTTTTTGATGATTTTTAACATTTTGAGATATAAGGAATCTGAAAATCAGATTTCCGTGGAGGGCAAACAGTTCAGGCCTAAGGCTGCTGTGTAGTCATTTTGCCTTAACCTTAACACCGACACTGAAAATCGCAAAATTGATCTGTTGTCCATTTGTAAATTATTCAGTTTATTAGTATGTCAGTTTGTGTACACATTTTATCAAGAAAAAATTGTAAAGAGACAAGTCAGACAAATTTAAAAGTATAACTTATGGTACTAGCGAGTACACTGTTGAGATTTGCACAATTCTAATTTAGAAACTTCATAAGTTAGGCATAATTGACAATATTTTTTAATATGGGAGAACAGGGCGAAGAAAACTGTATAAATGTGCATTAAAAGGAATATTTTTATCATGAAGACATTAGACCAGCTTTAAAATATCCTTTATGTTGTTGGTATAAACATGATTGATTATGAGCATTCTATTTTAAAAATTTTAAGTTATTTATAATTTTCTTAACATGGGAGAATAAAGCAAAGCTTTGCTTAAACATGCATTATTTAGGGAGAATATTTTCATATAAAAAAATATCAAACTATTTTAAAAATATCATTTATGATACTGACATGAGCATCATTGCTATGAATTTTCAAATTTGTAAATTTTGCAAGTTATTCAAGATTTTCTTAACATGGTAAAATAAGGCAAAATTTATGCTATTTTTTATTTTAATAAATATAACATTAAATTGTTTTCTATAATTTTTTTAAAAAATAGGAGTATTAGGTCAGTTGCATAATTTACCAAAATGATACATATCGATATTGAATTTCAGTTTGTTTTAAAATTTAACATGAAAGTTAGGAATGGCAATGAAAAAGTCAAAATTTTCTTTTCTTGAAATAGTGTAGGAACCCTGTTTTATAATGCACAGTATTTTTCTTTGACGTACAATCCTTTTTCATATGGCCTCGTTTTTCACATTTGAAGCATTTATATTGCTTTCCCTGTTCATTTACAAGTCTTTCAAATTTCGCTGTACTACTTTGAACCTTCCCCAAATTAGATTTGAAGTTCAATTTCTCAAGAAGATTCTGCCAGTCTTCTTTGCTCTTCTGCAACGAACAGTTTTTTCAATTCTGTTAGTGTGTTGCTCTTCAGGTCTTGCACACCAAGACATTTTCAGGGGCTCAAAGTCACTTGATAAAGTTTCCAAGAGTTTACTCGTTATTACAAAGTCATTGGGTTTATAAATCAGACATACATGAAACTAGTTGTTCCAATTTTGCTATTTGCATAACCATTGAATTTGTAGGATCTCGTGTTAATGATGAAAATTGCAACTGACATGCATATTGTCCTTATGTGTTTTTCTATTCAAATAATTCATGCAATTTTACCTGTATTTCCCTGGCAGTTCTTCACATCAATACAAGATCCCATATTCTAGAATCAAGTGTCTGGGAAAAAATTCCTCGAACAGCTCTGTTACCTTTGTCGAACTTCATTGACACACTGTTGTACGCATTACAAATATCTGCTGTAGTATCTTCGGGAACCAGTTCTGGATTTATGATTTTGCCAGAAGACACCTGATATGCATTTTCTTTTTCTATGAGCAGACCTTCTGCCATCCATTTCAATCTTACCCAATTTTCTGAGCCGAAAAGTTTATCTGTTGTAAATATTTCCATAATTAGTTTTTAATTATATCACCAAGATCAGTTTTATGACAGGAATCTCGATCACCTTGGTTAGGCTTAATTCGATACTTTTCACATAACTCTAGTGCAGTTGGACATGAATCTGGTCCCAAAACCTGTTAACGCTTTAATAAAATCAAGTTTAATTAACCTGGCTACAGAAAAAGGCAAATTTTGTAGTAGTTACATAAGATATTAATTGCACACCATACGAATGCTACATCAATAAAACTGAACTGAAAAGAGAACTTACCATTAGCACAAAGGAAAAGTTACATGTAAAAGATTTACGAAAACAAGCAAGTACATGGAGTAAAGAGTTAATTGAAAGTACATAATATTAACAATTTATAATATAAACAGTTTGAAAAAAAAAACTTATGAATTTTATTTAATTGAATATAATTTTCTAAGGAGAAAGTTTGCTTGAGAGTGATGACCTCTCATGCGCCGTTTGAAGAGCATCTCAACAGGCACGTGCAGTTGATAAATTTTTAACATAAATTATTTGGTCATTATCAATTAGTAAATTTATCACTGCATGCGCTCTTTGGTCTTTAGAATTCCATGTATCCGTAAGAGGATTCTGTGGTTCTTCTACTATAACCATATACAGGTCTTCCTTTTGGAATAAATTTTCGACTTTAAATTTCTAGATGTCGTAATTGTTCATATTACGAGGCTCAATAACAGTCTCTTTAAATATACTCATTTTTAAAATAGTATTGAGTAATAATTAAGATATATTATTTGGAAAAAATATAAAACAGTTTTAGTATTTGTATTTATATAATACGATATATCAACAGTTTTTCTTTATATAGTCATATTTAGAATTCAGTCCCATAATCTAATAAAAAGTTTTTGTGTAAGTAAGTGTTTCCTCTCAATTAGTGAACATAGATTTATTTATAATTTATACTTTCAAAATAATAAACATGAACATAGATGTAGGTAAGTAAATTGCACTTACCTGTGAAACGATGTTCTTATAGTTGTATCACAAATCTTATTGATTTCACTAACTGCATTCGTCATAGTAGTAACAACACATCATATTCTCCTTATTTGAGAAAGTGAAAACTGAAAAAGACTTTATATTTTGTTAATTAAATTATTTACTTTCATTTGAATTTTTGAAGAAAAAGATCTTGAGCAATCTTATTTATTTCTTAGTTGGAGAGTGAGCTATAATCTCGTTCTTCCATTGCAATGTTAGGTGTTAGGAATACATCTACTCTAAATTCTTACAGAAGCAAGGGAAGAACAATTTTACATATACATTCACTGCATGGTAATACAATCCTCAGGTACGATAACGGCGTAGTGTAAAATCCGGTCCCAAAACGATTTGTTCGGGACGCATGTATCAGAGCTGCTGCCATCTGTTGTCGCAGCTAGAAAGTTTTATTTATTTCTTTTTTTGATTCAGGCATGGGCTCGCATGTACTTGGATGTAAATATTTCGATTTTCGTTTTCATATTTTTAATTTAAAATTATATTGAATATTCTTTTTCAATATTGAATATTCTTTTATTTTTTTTGAACTCATGTTGTTATGAGGAGAAGAAATTTTGTTGGAATTATTTACCTCCTCCTATTAATTATTCTGCTTATTATATTTGTTAAATAAGATTAAAATATTAATATCTGCGTTTTTATTACAGAATACAAATTGAAATATCTTCTTTTCACGTAAAATTAATTTAACAAAAATTTTAATTTATAAGTAACAAAAATTTTTATGCTATATTATTCAAGAGGTTTTTATTATAAAGTTATCTAACAAAAACATCAGTTATTAAAGATATAAAGTTGTTGTTCTTTTTTTAAGTATTTATCTGTTATGTAAATGTGAAAATATTTTGTTAAAAATTACAGTTATCACAAAAACATATCGGTTAGGAATAGAATACAGTAAAACCTCTCTAAAAAAACTACAAACTGTAGCTTTAAATTTTGGTCGGTTACATATGTGGTCATTAAATAGAGGTTCAAAAAATCATAAATGCAAAAAAAAACAATTCTAAAAGACTAACTCTATAAATAATTTGTCTGTATAGCTTTCTGATAATCATTAATATTATTTTAATCTTGAAATCTTTTCAGGAATACTTTTGTTTTTCAAAAAATATTTTATGTACCAGAACAACAGTTCAGCTTACAGTATTATTTCTATCATAAGATATTCATAACGTAGATTTCTGAATTCATTTTTGAAATGCTTATGTTTTGTTTAAATTTGAAAATACTCTGATAAAAATTACAAGTATGATATGGTATTTGGATTAAGGAAGACTGTCTATCATAGGGACCTGGTCCTAAGAAAAGGTGGCCTCAGTGATGAAAAGGTGACCTTTCTAAGAAATTCTAGCTCATATTCATGCAAAAAAAAAAAAAAAAAAGAAAGAAAGAATTGTAGAAAACTCCGAATCACTAGGTCGACAAGCATGATCTGGGATCAAACCTGGTACTTCTCGTCTTCCAGCTCAAAGAACAGAATCACTGGATCAGCCACTGGTGGGGGCTAAAAAATTATAATTATCTGTAGGAAATAGAAGAGTGAAATCTCTCTACAAAGGCTATTCACGTGCCTCCAAGTTTTATTAGAATTTTTAAAAATTTTATATGTTATTTAAATTTTACAACTTTATTGTAAAATGTTGCCTGTTGAAAGTCGTAGTAGAATTGGTTTCTACACCTAGACAGAAAAAATAATTGAAATACATTATGGACTGAGAAAGATATTTCTCTTGATCACATTTCAAAACTTTGTTACTTATTTCAGAGAACTATCAGGAGGAAAGTATTTTATATCAAAAATACGAGTTTGAGATTTTGGTGTTTCTACACTTTTGAGGTCTCCTGAATTCATGTTTACAATTTTGAAAAGGATGTGAGTGAACACAATAGCGTCTAAACGCTCTGTTCAAATGAGCTGAAAATTAGTACACATGTTACAGTTCCCCATAGCACAAAACATTTTGATTTTGGCGAATCTAGTACATAGTTTTTTTACAGTGACACAAAGAAATATTCTTTATCATTATAGTCTGTGTGCCCAAATTTTGCAAAGAGTGATAATCTCTAAATGCCTTATTTGTTTGAGATGAAAATTTATACACATATTATGAGTCACATATATTATGTTATTTAAATTTTTCAGCTTTATTGTAAAATGTTGCCTGTTGAAAGTTGTAGAAAAATTGGTTTCTATACCCAGACAGACAAAATAATTCAAATACATTATGGACTGAGAAAGGTATTTCTCTTGATCATATTTCAACACTCTTTTAATTTCCAAACGCTATAGTGAGGAATGCATTGTAATCATGTAAAATAAAAAAAACGATTTTGAGATTTTGGTGTGATCTACACTTTTTGAGGTCTCCTGAAATAATATTTTTTTATGATGTATGTGAGTGAACACGATAGTGTGTAAAGGCTTTGTTTGAATGAGCTGAAAATTGGTACATATGTTATAGGTTCCCATAGCATAAACAATATTTATTTTGGTGAATTTAGCACTTATAGTTTATTTTTTTTTTTTTTTTTTTTTTTTTTTATTTATAGGGACACAAAAAAAAAAATTCTTTATCATAATGGTTTATGGGCCCAAAGTTTGTAAAGTGTTATAGTATCTAAACTTCTTATTCATTTGAGATGAAAATTTATACACGTCACCGTCACACGAACTCTATAAATTTTGGTGAATCTAGAGTTTATAGTTTTTTTTACAGGGAAACAAAGAATATTTTTTTATGATTATGGTCTATATAAGCCAAAATTTTTTTAACTGCGATAGCATCTAAACAGGGGTCAAAATTAGAATCTGCAAGTTGAATGACAAATGACAATTAATATTGTTTTCTTAGTTATGCATAAGTTACAATTATGTTATACTAAGATGTCATTTTTAAATTATTTACACATAGAAACATATGCGTAAATGTTGTACATAAACTGCAATTACTTAAAATGCTGATAGTTTATCTAGTTAGTTTTTTGAATTAGTTAGTTTTTTGAATTAGTTAGTTTTTTGAATTAGTTAGTTTTCTAAGTTTCACGTATTTATGTGAGTTTCAGAGAAAACCACGATAAAAACCGAACGGCTAAATGGATGAGCGCTATTTGCGATCGAACCCGGCACTTCCTGTCTTCCATCTTCGAGAGCAGAACCTCTCGACCACTGGTGGGGTGAAACAATTACAGTTATCACAAAAATTATTGATTAGAAATGGAATACAATAAAATGTCTCTAAAAAGGCCATCCATTATACCTTTAAATATTGTACTTATACAGAGCCTTTTAATATAGGTTCAAAAAATCTTAATTTATAAAACAAATTCTAAATGATTTTAACTATTGAAGTTTGCATAATTTTTCTATATAACTTTCTGACAATCATTAATATTAATTTGTTTTAATCATAAAAGCTTTTCAAGAATAATTTTGTTTTTCAAAAAACATTTTTCGTACTAGAACAAATTGTTCAACTTTCAATATTATTTATATCATATTCGGTTTTATTTTCATTTCAGTATTATTTCTATGATAAGTTATTGATAATATATATATATTTTTTATATTCGTTTTTGAAGTACTTATGTTTTATTCAAATGCAAAAGCATTTTGATACAAATTGCAGGTATGGTATTCGGGTTAAGGCCAGTTGTCTGCACTAGGGACCTGGGCATAAGGAAAGATGCTTTCTGATTGGGGTCTTTATGGCTCAAGCTCGCATTAATGCGAATTTCGAAGAAAACCACGGAAAACTCACAAAGGCTAGGTTGACATATGCTACATGGAATCGAACCCGGTACTTCCCGTTTTCTAGCTTCGATAGCAGCACCGCTCGTGTAAAATTATCACAAAAATTATCGGCAGGCAATAAAATACAGCGAAACCTTCCTAAGAAGGCCACCAGCCGTACTTTGAAATATTGGACCTTTACAAAGGTTATCTCTTAATAGACAAAATCGGAATTGTGGAAACAAATTCTAAATGATTTTAATTATTCAAATTCACATTGTTTATCAATATAGCATTCTGATAATTATTATTATTAGTGTATGATAATTTTGAAAGCTTTTTAAAAATTTATTTTAAATAAGACAATAAATCATTTATTTATGTTTAATTTAAATGTGAAAATATTTTGATAAAAATTACAAGTATGGTATATAGGTTAAGACCTATTGTCTGCACTAGGGACTTGTGCATAAGGGAAGATGGATTCTTGTGGAGGTCTTTCTAGGTGGTTATCTTTTTTTTTTTTAGAGAATATATTACTAGGCAATAAAATACTGCGAAACCTTTCTAAAAGGACACCAACTATACCTTCAAGTATTGGACTTTTACACAGTGGCCTTTTAATAGAAAAAATCGTAGTTCTGGAAAACAATTCTAAATGATTTTAATTATTCAAATTTACATTGTTTATTCATACAGATTTCTGATAGTAATTATTATTAGTTTGTGGTAATTTAAAAAACATTTTAGGGTTTTTTTTTTTTTTAATATATATATATATATATATATATATATATATTTTAAATAAGAGAATAAATCGTTTACTTACGTTTAATATAAATTAAATATGTTTTAAATTAATTTAAATTAAATTAAATTAATTATGTTTAAAATTAAATAATATATTAAATTTAAATAATTATTAAAACTTATGTCCATACGCATGCACGCAAGCAAATAATAATAATAATAATAATAAAGTTAATAAAAAATCAGTTAAACAATATTTTATAAAATTTTTCCCCCTGAATAAAACTTTATTTCATTTTATTTTTTTTTTTATATTTTCTAATGGAATTCAAAAGTGTTTTTGTTTATGACTTGCCTGTCTGCATCTTAACTTCTGTGAATAATTTTTTAGCATTTTTGAGCTGATATTACTTACAAATATTAATTTAATACACAAAATAATAAATATTTCGTATTCAAATAATGTTAAATGGACGCAGGTACCGATACTAGCGTCACGATGCGGCGAAAAGAATTTTAGGACCGGTTTTTATTCTGAAACGCCATAGGAGATATTCCTCCTTCTCTTTCTACCTTCATGATTCACTGTTAAAAATTTCTGTAAATTTAATAAGTGAATAATTGAGATTCTCAATCTTTATTCTGTATTTTTACCTAAATTTTATTATTTAATTTTTTAATTAAAATTAAAAATGACTGTTTCTACTTTAGAAAAAGCATTCTAAGTCCGAAATATATTCTCAATAATAATTAATTAAATTATTATTAGTTATTAAAATGAATGTATAAAATAAGTTTTTTAACATCTCCGTTTATTTTTCTCTGTAATTTTACGCTAGACTTAAGATAGTAGATTACACAAAATTTTCTGTTGAAATTTTTAACAGTGTTCAGAAACCACAGAGAGAGTAGAAAAACGCGGAATAAGCAAATCTAATACCTATATAATGGCATACTGGAAAAAGAGTCTTTTATGCGACTAGGAAAAATGTTCCTTGATTCAGGGGAGCACCAGCATTGTCAGGTGCCTGTGTCAGGGGTCGTACTTGTCCTGAAATTCCTGAAAAATAAAAAAATGTCCTAAAATATCGTAATCCGTCCTGAAATTACGCGAAATTTGTCATCTATATATATATAAAAGAACACTTCCTGACTGAGTGAGGGGGTGATCTATCAACGCCCAGACCAAACCCCTGGACCTAGAAGCATGAAATTTTGTGACAATGTTCTTTCTATGATGTAGGCATCCACTAAGAAGCGATTTTACAAAATTCGCCCCCCAAGGGGGGGAGAGGGAGGGGGGCAAAACGTGATTTCACAAAATCCTTCATATCTCAAACAAAAAAACAGATATCCGTAAAATTTTTGCTTTAAAATATAGCCAATACAAATGTCAAAAAAGTAATTTCTGGAAATTCGGTCCCCAAGGGGGGCGGGGGGCGAAACGTGATTTCACATGCGTAAAACGTGATTTCGCATAATCCTATATATCTCAAACAAAAAAATAGATATGCGTGAAATTTTTGCTCTAAAATATAGCTAATGCAAATATCTAAAAACCAATTTCTGGAATTTTAGAAATTCAGCCCCCAGGTGGGGCAGCAGGGGGGGGGCTAAGGGGCAAAAACAAATAGAAATACAGTTAGGGCGTTCAAAATTGATACAGATAGGTTTTAGAGGCCTGCAAGTCGAATGAGGATATTTTCGATTGTGTAAATTTATTAGGAGGGGCAGGAAGAAGGGGAGGGGAGAGGGGGGGGCAAAAAATAAAAATAGTTAGATCGTTCAAAATTGGTATATAGAGGTTTTCGATACCTACAAATCGATTTCGAATTTGTAAAATTATTAGGAGGGGCGGCAAGGGGGGGGGGCTATGGGGCAAAAACAAATAGAAATACAGTTAGGCCGTTCAAAATTGGTACAGATAGGTTTTAGATGCCTGCAAGTCGAATGGGGATATTTTCGAAAGTGTAAAGTTATTAGGAGGGCCGGGAAAGGGGGGGGGGGCAAAACAATAAATATAGAGTTAGATCGTTCAAAATTGGTATATAGATGTTTTCGATACTTACAAATCGATTGTGAATATTTTCGAATTTTTTAAATTATTAGGTGGGGGGGCTATGGTCAAAAACAAATAGAAATACAGTTAGGCCATTCAAAATTGGTACAGATAGGTTTTAGAGGCCTGCAAGTCGAATGGGGATATTTTCGAAAGTGTAAAGTTATTAGGAGGGCCGGGAAGGGGGGGCAGAGGGGCAAAAAAAAAGAAAATAGAGTTAGATCATTCAAAATTGGTACATAGAGGTTTCCAATACTTACAAATCGATTGCGGATATTTTCGAATTTTTAAAATTATTGGGAGGGCGGGAAGAGGGGGAGTAGAGCGGCAAAAAAATAAAAAAAGAGATATATCGTTCATATATCTCTTTATAAACATGATTTCACATGCGTAAAACGTGATTTCGCATAATCCTGTATATCTCAAACAAAAAAATAGATATACGTGAAATTTTTACTCTAAAATATAGCTAATGCAAATATCTAAAAACCAATTTCTGGAATTTTAGAAATTCAGCCCCCAGGTGGGGCAGCAGAAGGGGGGGGGCTATGGGGCAAAAACAAATAGAAATACAGTTAGGGCTTTCAAAATTGGTACAGATACGTTTTAGAGGCCTGCAAGCCGAATGAGGATATTTTCGATTGTGTAAAGTTATTAGGAGGGAAGGGGGGGGGGCAAAAAATAAAAATAGAGTTAGATCGTTCAAAATTGGTATATAGAGGTTTTCGATACCTACAAATCGATTGCGGATATTTTCGAATTTGTAAAATTATTACGAGGGGCTGTAAGGGGGGGCTATGGGCAAAAACAAATAGAAATACAGTTAGGGCGTTCAAAATTGGTACAGATAGGTTTTAGAGGCCTGCAAGTCGAATGGGGATTTTTTTGAAAGTGTAAAGTTATGAGGAGGGCCGGGAAGGGGGAGGGGAGAGGGGGGGGGCAAAAAAATAAAAATAGAGTTAGATCGTTCAAAACTGGTATATAGAGGTTTTCTATACTTACAAATCGATTGCGGATATTTTCGAATTTATAAAATTATTAGGAGAGGCAGGAAGGGGGTGGGGCTGTAAGGGGGGATGGGCAAAAATAAATAGAAATACAGTTAGGCCGTTCAAAATTGGTACAGATAGGTTTTAAAGGCCTGCAAGTCGAATGGGGATATTTTCAAAAGTGTAAAGTTATTAGGAGGGCCGGGAAGTTGGGGGGGGGGGGGGGGTGAAGGGCAAAAAAAAAAAAAAAAAAAAAGGCATTAGCTCATTCAAAATTGGTACATAGAAGTTTCCGATATCTACAAATCGATTGTGGATATTTTCGATTCTGTTTTAATAAGATAATTATGCATTTTTTTTTTTTTTTTTTTTTTTTTTTTTGTGGGGAATTTTTCAGGATTTTATTCAATACAGCAGTTTGAGCAAATGAGCGTTTTTCCAATATTTCTAAAAATTCTTTGTTCATGTTCTAATAATGTATATAATATTAGTTTTATATTTGTATGTTTATTGTGTAAGTTAAACAAAAGTACAATTTTAAACAAGATTTTGTAAAAACCCACATGAGTTTTTTCAAGTAGGTGTTATGAAAAAAACCCACCTGGGTTTTTTCGGGTTTGTCAAAATCTAGCCAACCCTGAATAGAGGTGTTGATCCAGGTTTTAATTAATTTCTGAGGCCCGTTTTTGTGAAAAATAGGCCTCAGAATTTGCCATTGCATAAAAACTTTAATTTTGCAGTCCCTAGATATCTAATCAATGTTCAATAGAATAAGTATTTCATTTAAACAAGTACTGGCAATGATATGAAATAATACTTAAAAGACAGAAAAATTTTATGAAATGTTTTAAATGTTATAAAATATTTTGTTTAATGAAATTTTGTGAAAAAGGCCGTTTTTATAACTGGATTTTGTGAAGTAGTTTATATTTCATGGATTTATGTTATTTCACGGAAATCATTTTATAGTTTTGAATTTTGTGACGGGACAGCAGATGGGTTCCAATATTTAGCTGGATCAGCCTCTAAAATGCTATAGTTTTTTTTTTTTTTTTAAACTCAAAAAGAAGTTTATTTATATTTTACTCTTATAAACTTTAATTCTTGATATGTGGAATTTTTATTTCAATTAGTGCGAGACATAAAAGCAGTGCTGCAAAGAATTTACCTTGCGATATTTTTTTTTTTTAACCTCACCAAACGTAAACGTCCTGAAATTGTCCTGAAATTTTGAAAAAATTATGTCCTGAAATTTTATGTAGTACCAGTACTACCCCTGCTGTGTGCAGAAGTTTAGTTAGCGCGCTATATTACCCCCCCCCCCCCCCTTTTTTTTAAGAACAAAAGGAAATACTTTGTAATAACTTATCAATCACCAATTGAAGTGAACATGAAACATAATAATCATAAGTTTATTGAACAATTACAAAAGAAAAGAAAAAAAAAAGAATAAATAGTATATAAAATACAAAAGGAATAAATAAAATGTACACTCTGCAGAGAGTATAAATAATATACAGGATGTTTAAGAAAAACCTGGCACAATTGTAATGGCAAAAAAAGGGGACCGAAATAAGTGGAGTTCTTGTAAGATTATGGGTGCGGGCACTAGATGCCACTGATGAGCTGTTATTAAAAATGATTCTCTCACTTTAATACCATTATCTACACGGATTTTGATCAAAATGCATCACTGCACTTTTCTCTTCTAGGATAGTATTAAGAACGTAGTCTGAAAAGATACTATTGATTCTTATGAGGATCTGGTGGTTAGATTGAAAATGTGCTTAATGTACAGTCGGTAACAAAAGTGTCCTAACACTAGCAGAAATTCCTATGTAAAAAAAGTACACTTCATACGATTTTGTTTAATAAATCCTTATCAAATCATGGTCTTACACTGACTAAGAACAGGATTCGACAAGGATAACAAAACTGTATGAAGTGTACTTGTTTTACATAGGAATTTTTTCTAGTGTTCGGACACTTTACCGACTGTATCATATATATATATATTTTTTAAATGTACGCTAATACAAGAACCATTTCTGTGAATGATGCATCATTCTTCGAGGTCACTTGGAAAGGGTCCATTCTCACTTAATTCTAGGTAAATACGCTCGAATGTTTTGCGATTCAGCATTTTGCCACTCAGGAAATTGCCCTGTAATTCTTTCAAAAACTGCTCCATTTCTGTTTTTATGCTTATATGATGCTTGTCGGAGAACTTCGAATGGGGATAACAAAGCATTAAGTTAAAAATTTGTGTGTGGAATGTTGGTTATAGCCAGTAAATTACTTTCACATACTAATCTTGTCAGTACAATCTATCGTCTAAACGAGGCATTTCGGCACCATACTTCCAATACTAAATCTACCTGGTTTGGTCCCTTTTATTTGCAATTACATTCATGTCAGATATTTTCGAGACACCTTGTATAGTTTTATATAAACTAGGAAATAGCAATGAATACATTCAAACGCAGCATTGATACAAAAACAAATACTTTGACAAGTAATTATAAAAAGGAACATTTTCTAAGCGTTATTTTGTAGAAATAAGTAAATATTTATTAAGAAAAAAATCATTTAATGAAATAATTATTTCGAACTATAGTTATTGAAAAGTTTGCAATAATATCGCGCTGACAAGAAAAGTGTACCACAAGTAAAAAAAAAAGGTAATCTTGAGTTGTCATTGAAAAATATTTGTGAAGGGTTCGACTTGCATGAAAAGCATTATTTGTTTATCTCGCAATTTATCTACCTAAGAGGCAGTTGTGTTAATTTTATTATATACTAGTTAAAGTTTTATAGTATTTTTTAAGTTAATTATTCTCAAATACAGTTGAAGATCTTTAATCTGCACACCTTGGTTCTAGAACTTGTGCGGATTATAGATTTTTGCAAATTATAGATCAATGATGCAATTTCCTTGCTATATGAATTAGTATAAGGTACATAAAACAATAAACTTTACTTAATGAAGCTAGAATTAGAATTGTTTGTTTTTATATAATGTAATGAAGGTAATACTAAAAAATATATAAAACAATAAAATTTATTTAATGAAGTAGAAGCAATGTACAGTTTAAAACCCTTAAATAAGTAATTCATTAAAAAACTGCACTCCTACTTCTGGACTGTGATTAACAATATGCAGTCAAATACAGTTGACACCGGTTATAACGTACTGTCAGGGGACCAGAAAATATGGTACGTTATAACCGAAGTACGTTATAAGCAATATTTCCAATATAATTTAGTGCCTAACGAAAGAAAAAGGGGCATAATTGCACTCGCAATAATAGAGATTTTAAATAGAAAGTTTATGATTTTCTCAAAATAAAATAAGAAAAAAGAAAAAAAAAAAAAAAAACATTTTACTACTTGCATGTTTATTTGGAAAAATAATCTGTTATTTTTCGTTGTTTTCTTTGATTAGATGACACAGTAAAAATTACATTTTGAATATTTATAATGGAACTTTGCAGAGTCTCTGAATAGTCAGTATGGAATTCAACGAACCGCGAAAAAGTTTTAAAGGTATAAAGGAGATATAAGGCGATAAAGGAGACATCGAAAGACGGTATCCAAGAAAATATACCGATTTCCATACCAGAAATACAAGGTTGACATCCAATTTTGGCTTTTCATTCCAGTCTAAAAAGTACGTTATAACCAGATTAAGGCTTTTGCATAATCCGTTATAGATGAAGATGTAAACCATTACATTATATAGGGTTTCATTCGGGACCAAGCATCTGAGTACGTTATAAGCGAAAGTACGCTATATCCCAGGTACGTTATAACCGGTGTCGACTGTACTTGCAATGTGATTAGTTTGATGCAGTTTTTAATGACTGCATTGTAGATCTTATCCTCAAAACAAATGCTGGTATAAATTTTTCCTTAAATAGTTTTGTGTATTTTTGAAATACCTCCCTAAAAAAGAACATTTACACTAATAGTCCTTAAACATCTGTGAAAATACACAATCTCAGCAACGCATATGATGTCATTTTTTTCAACCAATGAGCAATGCTGTTACTAGCAGGAGTTAGAAAACTGTACTTGCATGTGTTTTGTTTGATCACTAATTGAATATTATTCAGATGATGTTCAGATTTGCTAAAAAAGTATAAAGGCAATAAAAGTATATTTTTCCTTTTAAAATTAATTATGTATATCTAAATTAAATTTTACACTCATTTTTTTTCATTTTAGTATGTGAATTAATATCATATTTTTTCATATACATCCAAAATATCAGATTTTCGTTACTGAAAAATCTTTTGTTTACATTTGCAAAGTGAGTGTGGATTATAGACAATTGCGAATTATGGGTATGCGGATTATAGATCCTCAACTGTACTACATTTTTGAGTTGTTTCTTTTTTCTCACCGGGAATCAATATTTGCGATGGATGCATTATATAAATTGACTTAAAAAATATATATCTAAATATAATTACATGATTTTATCTGTGTATAATAATTCTATTTGGTAAGATAAAAATTAGAAACATATAATGTTACAAATATATAACATAAAAGAAACTTCGCGTAAACTTGATTAAAAACTTGTAAATAAATATTCAAATAGAAAAATGTAATCTTAGTAAATTAAACATCCCTCGCTCTATTACTTAATTTTTCAAGTATTACACATATCAGGTCACTAACTCAAAATATATGCCTCTGTTCGTATACTTACCAAAACGTCGACTTCATTGTGTAAAGCAAATAGTTCGTTAAAAAAAGCCCGTTTTTAATCGACGAAATTAGTTTTATTCAAGGAATATTATGCTCTAGAAGCATATGCAAACATAAACAACATTATACTCTAGAAAAACTATTGTTAGTACAACAAAATAAAATAATAAATGGATATTCTAGAAATAGTCTGATAAAATTGTCATTTGCACCACAAAAGTCAAGTAAATAGCGTTAAATACAGCGTTAATAATAGAGCAGGAATTTAATTCATTCAGGAACAAGAATCAAGTCTTCTCTTTTTATAGTCTCGGTCAGGATTTATCAAACTTTCGAGGTAGTTTTGCTGCCAGTAATCAATCAATCTGGAAAATTTCAGAGCTCGATTCCTATTAAAAATATAGCTTGTAAATTTTGGCAACCCTAAACTATTTTTTTCTCGTCAGATTTGGTTGCCAAATCATTTTATTCGTCGTCGTCAAATTCTTTGCTAAATCTGTTGTCAAAGCCAATCTTCGTTGAAGTAAACAGATTGTCTTTCCTTCTAACTATAAATTCCTTTTTATTGCAATTATACCTTTGAAGCAGGAAAGAGATTTAAACCTTTGCAACAATATAATGATAATATTTGAGAGTTAGTCTTGTATAAATGCGGTGGGTTTGCTCATATAAATGAGTCTGACACTTTGTACTTATTCAAATAAATAAAATTTATGAGTGCATAAAATAAAAACTCATAATGAGAATAATTCCTTAATGAGTTAATTTTTTTCTCACTTTCATTATTCAGAACTCTCGAATAATCTTTAAATCATATTAATGTATAACTGTCTGTATAACAACAAGATTTGACTTGTGTCATTATGGAAAAAAAATTTCTTTCTATTCTTTAATTCCCCCCCCCCTTGAATATATAAATAAGGTATAAATGAATGTACAAATACATACAATATAGAGTTCTATACGTATATTATAAATATTACTTGATAAAGATATGGATAAAAATTAGTTAACAAAATAAACACCATCTAATAATTGCTTGGTTTTCATTATATAACGATTATAAATAATATACATGTAAAATTGACTTAAACTATTCTCCTATGGTGACCATATTAAAGAACCTTTATAATAAAATAGCATTAAAAAGTATCACAATCATCCAATTTTGGAGATATTTTTTGTTTTAAACAAATGATGACTTAAAAGGTAATAATTGTGATAAATAATTTGCTTGCTACAATTTTATGAAACAAAAAATTGATTTAACAAAAAAAATAAATAAATAATAAAAATTCTGCTTACATTCTTTGTAAACAGAATTTAATTTAGTACGACAAGACTTATTTTAATCAATTCTTCTATATAAAAGCATGCAGTAACTGTATTTTATTCCCTAGCATAGGTTTCTGTTTTCATTTTTTAAAATTATTTCATGTAGTTTTATTTCATGTATTAAAATATAACTTGTTTATTTTATGTAATAAATCATAATAGAACACAAAGCTTATGTTTATTACATTACGTTTAAAAATAAGATTTTATGTAGTTTTTTAATTAAGTACTTCATAGAGTGTAATAAAGCGAATTACTAAGTCGAAAAGTAGGTATCATTTCATCCCTTTGCTATTATGCAAACATGACAGTTTTATTTGTTTCAACCATTAGTTTTGAAGTTATTACAAATAAAAAAGTTATAAGTCAATTTTTTTGCAGTGCGCCTTTTTTTTTTTTTTCCTTAGTGTACACAATATTGTTTATAGACAATATACAGAGCTACCCAAAATTGAGCTAAATGTTCTTTTCTATTGAATGTAATTGATGGAAGGGCTTTGCTGCATTCTACTATGTCAACGAACACTGCTCAGGAAGGAAAATTATTTTTTCATACCCATACTGTAAAGAAAGTATTTTTTGAAGTTCTGGTTTCAACTTTATTTTATTTTTTGTATGTCATGTTTTGAGGTGCCCTGATTACGAAAGTCCAGTTTTTGGCAGTTAATTTGTATGTATATATGTTATCATCATAACTTAAAACAAATAACTGCAGGAAATTCAAATTTGGCTTTCTGAAGTTTATATTAGGTTGCCACTTAAAAATTTGTAGTAAGTTTTAGATTAGTAAGTTTGAAGTCGCATTAATAACACTTTGTTTTTTTTATATTTTTGAAATAATTGTAGGCATTATTGTTGAATGAGGGGGTTAACATTCCCTCACATGGAATTATATGTCAAATAAAAGTATTCCTAAAATAATTTTAGATTATTTTTAAAGGACATTGAACCTTTTTATCTTACGTTATTGATCTGAAGACTTATGCGATCTATCTTTATAGTATTGAAATGCAAGGTATGAGAAAGTCGTATGAGTGACACACCAGATTATTTAATTCAGGGAACATCAAAACGTTTCTTTGCAGCAAAAACTCAATTTTGAAAATTTAATGCAAAGATTTCTGTCATGGGTAAGAGAAAATAAAAAGGCATATTTTTTTCAATGTAACGCTGCTACAGTACGATTAATACTGCTCCAAAACTACAATTTCACATGCTCCAAAACTGCTACAAAAATAAATTTTTGATTTTCCTCCCCTGAATTTAGAAAATGATGCATCAATTTTGTGGATATATATATATATTCTTTTTTTGAGTAACTTCTTTATCAGATTTCATGGGATTACATCCTTTGAGCTTATATATTTTTACTTTTCTGTGAGTTTAAAAATCAAGCAAAAATTCATTTGAAGAAGAGACTGTTGATTAATAGGTAAGAAAAGCAGGTGTCAGTTATGATGTCCGAGTAACGAATGACCACAGAGAAGATCCTGGGGGTTGAGGGTTCCTGGAAATTTTTACTTTTCAGTAAATTGCCAAAGAAAAGAAATATGTAACTGGAGAAGTAGATAGTGACGTATAATTTATTATTTCCAAAAAATTTTTCTAAATCATTAAAACCTTCACTTTAAGTTGAGTAGATAGATTTAACAAATATTATCAAATACAATATGATATTATATTTTCTTCTAAATTCAATTTATATTTAATTCTACAAATGTGTATGTAAGAGGAACTATAGTATATCCCTAGAGGAATTATACAGCCTTAGACTTTAACAGTGTTCTCAAGTTAGCTTTGCCCCGAGTATATGTTGGACCTTGCACCTTTAAAATCCACTAATCAACCAAGCAGAATCCATTGCTTCATCCAGTAAATTTGTGATTTTAGCCACTATTCCCTTCCTACAATAGTACAGTGGAATGCTGAAAATCCAGGAAGTTTGGAACCAGAAAGATTCTGGATTTTTAATCACTCTTAGAAAATACAGTGATAAGATTTTTCAGCTGATTTCAGATTTATTTATGGTAAAAGACCTTGTCACTATATACACTGTGAAAATTTGCTGACAATATTATGATTAGTGGACGGCAAAAAATAATCTAATCACTGACCATAAAAGTAAAGGTAATAAACTGATAAACCATAACTGATAAACTGCGTTGGATTGATCCCCGGTTGGCAAAGTGCCAGGATAATTCCACTCACGCGCTAATAAGAGACACAGCAAAGGAAGAGAGAAGGGAATCGTCTGCTATGTGTAAAATCATTGATACTCCTGCTTTGTTTTCTGCTATGGACATTCGTATTTTACAAATGGACCAGCCATTTTCACCCATGCGCAGATGTCGCCAGTGATCTTTCTCCGCGGTTTATAAGTACCTGTAAAGCCAACATGACTTTTTCTTGAAGAAGGGAAGTGACATTTAATAAAAATGTCGGGGAAGGATCAGGAAATTTGGCAGAAAAATCTAATAAATCAGAAATAAAGGTTAATATATGTGACGATATTACTTGGTGACACATATAGTATAGAGACTGACTTGGTGACACACTGACTAAGAACAGGATTTGACAAGGATTTATTTAACAAAACCGTATGAAGTGTACTTTTTTTACATAGGAATTTTTTGCTAGTGATCGGACACTTTTGTTACCGACTGTATATATATATATATATATATATAAATTTAAGATTTCAGTATCGTTATAAAATTTAGCAATTAACAGATACATGATAATACCAACAACACAAAAATAAACTTGATTGTAATACATTTTAAAAGCTAGCACAGAAATTTTATGATTCATTTTTTTTGTACCAATTAAAAGATAAAACCAATTTAAATTACTTACACCAACATGAGTAAAAAGGACCATAAAACTATGACGAAGAAAGGGAAAAATTGCGAAATTGATGAAAGTTCTCAATAGTAACTGTTTTATTAAAAATGTATCTGGAAATGAGAATTGAATTAAAAAGTATGAAAAAGAGACCACAGGAAATAAGAACTGGATTAATAAATGCTCAAAAATAGAAGTATTCGCTCAACAGGGAAACATGTACTTTTATAAGCATAGAAGTCGCAAGATTTCGGAAAACCGTATAGCTAATTCCAACCAAAAATACAGCCCATGTTCCTATCTTGCAACAAAACCATTTTAAAAGAAGAATGAAATGAACAATTTCAATAACAATTAAATTCACTTTGTAATTTTATTTTTAATTTATTTAAATTTTATAGTTAAATCATAAAATTTTAAATCTTTCATGGATCGGGATTTAACTACAGCAAACATAAATACATATTAAAAACAAACACTATTTTATTTACGAGACAAAATTTTAGTTAAAATACATGTAAAAACAAAATATACATTTAAAAACAATTAAAATTCAGACGTTTCGAAACCCGTCCGGGTTTCCACATCAGTATCATTACAACATAATTTGCAAGCATTACATGAATACCCAAGGAATTTATAGTAGTACAGAATATAGAGGAGCCGGTACGCATGCTTCATTGATAGTGTGGAGATGGCTGGCAGTGTGCCAACTCTCAAGGAAAATACGTGATTTATAATTATCATAACCGGAATTTAGAATTTTTATATTATCGAAGTCATGAATATGATCGGTTTCTATTGAATGGATTACAATTTTAGAATTTTGGTTGCAATTTTTAGATGATCGTCTGTGCTCCTCTAGTCTAATTCTTGCTGTACAGCCAGTTTCATCTACATAAGCATATTTACATGTTAAATATTATTAAATATATTATGGCCAGTTAGATCCAGAGAAGGGGTTGCAGGTTTAAAGTTAAAAAGAAAGTTTTTTAATTGTTTAATTGGCCGAAAAGCAGTATAAATATTATGGGGTTTAAGTAATTTAGAAATAAGTTCTGAAGGAAAATTAAAATATGGCATAGAAATATAATTTGTCTTATTAATTAGTGAATATTTTGTTTGCATTGGAAGAGAGGGGGAAATTGTAGGAGAAAACGACGAAGAGGGGAAGCGGATAATTTTTTCACGTTAAATTCGTTTTAACCAATTAAGAGAGTAATCGTTATTTATTAAATCCTGAAAAATTCTTTTAATTTCCATCTTAAAAAGTGTCTCATTACTGCATAACTAAAGAGCTCTATTGACCGAAGTTCGAAAAACGGCAATTTTATAAGAATTAGGATTAACTGAATGAAAATTTAGATACTGACCCGTAAAAGTAGTTTTACGATAAACAGAAGTTTGAAAAAATATTAGGTGAATTCGAAGTACGTTCAACAAGAACATCAAGAAAGGGCAAACTATTATTTTGTTCTATTTCCAAAGTAAATTGAATTTCTGGACATAACGAATTAGAAAAGCAAAGACTTCATTTATATGTTTTTCTTCAATTAATAAAAAAATGTCATCTACGTATCTCCGCCAAAAAGGAATTTTTCCACTTAAACTAACATTGATTTTATTTTCCCAAAACTGCATAACAATTTCTGCTATGCAAAAACCAATAGGCGTGCCACGAATTTGTTTATAGTATAAATCATTAAATTTAAAGCAATTACAAGATAAGCAGAAAAAAACTAATTTAAGAATTGATTCAATATTAAGTGTAGAATGAGTACAGTCGGTAACGAAAGTCTCCGAACACTAGCAAAAATTCATATATAAAAAAAGTACACTTAATACAGTTTTGTTAAATAAATCCTTGTCGAATCCTGTTCTTAGTCAGTCTAAAAACAGGATTCGACAAGGATTTATTTAACAAAACTGTATTAAGTGTACTTTTTTTACATAGGAATTTTTGCTAGTGTTCGGAGACTTTTGTTACTGACTGTACTATCCACAGGATAATTTTTTTCTTATAACATCGCAAGCAAATTCAATAGGGATGGAAGTAAAAAGAGAAACAATATCTAAAGAAATCATTATACAGTTTGAGGGGGGGGGGGCATTAAAATTTCTTAATCCAGAAACAAACTGAAAAAAAGAATTTAAACTAAAGGGTGAATTTAAGGTAAGAGGTTTAAGCAATGACTAAATAAACCGAGCATGGTTAGAAAGAGGGAAACGGGAGTAATCAATTATAGGTCTAAATGGAATACCAGGTTTATGTAATTTTGACAACCCATAAAAGTTGCGAGCCATAACAATATAACACTTTAAAGATTTGGCTGTAACATTATCTATTTGATTATTTTTCTCAAATTCACTGTAAATCCATATTTTTGCAGCAATAATTAAGAGCAAAATATCTGCAAGATATCATTTGAGTGCTTACAATCATAGATAAATATTTGGATAGCTTGAAGCAGGTCAAAATATCACTATTTCAGCTACAATAATGAGTCTGGTCAAAGAATCATAGTACAGTAGAACCTCGTACAACGCGCTCCCACAAAATGCGATTTCGTATAACGCGACGAAAAATCTGCGACTATTACTCATACAACGCGATAAAGAGTCTCGTATAACGCGTAAAAGAAAGGAAGCACGTGACGACATCTTTTCTACTTTCAACCTGTTCAAGGAAGAATTGCTCCGTTACCATGCCAACACCCGACGCTTTTTGTCTCATTGCGGAATGAAATCGTCTGCTCAATGTATGTCTCCTATAACGCGATTTTTTATTGCGCGGAGCCTATCCCCCGCGTTATACGAGAGTCTACTGTATGTATAAATATTTATAAAGAATGCATTAGAAGACTGGTGTTGCAAAGCAATAAGTAAAAACTGTTTATGTAAAAACTTGCAGTGAATGGTTTGGGTTGAAATAATGACCCTTCATGAGGGGAACAAAGTAGACGAAGGGTGTAGGAAAGTTCCGGACCAAAATGGGGGAGTTGCGAAATTCCATGGTTAAATTCCGGACCGACATATGGTCCGGAATTTATCTATGCTTTTTAGAAAGGATGGAAGGACTTTCTTTTTGATTCGTAAAATGCGAGGGATCAGTTACAAGTTTAAAAGGGGATCTTCGCTTTTTAAATGTTTTGTTAGCGTAAGTTTGATACAGTATTGTATTGTTAGTTTAATACATGCTAATGAATAAAATAGTGGGTTTTGTTTATAATGTAATCTATTTTCCTTTCTCTTTAATTTCCGTATGAATGACCTTTCATCCATCAATGTGCAGATTATACTCAGATTTCATAGAACCCAATTGCAGCAGTAATAATAAAGTGTAAATACAATAAAATATAAGCGTAATGCTATTTATATATGATACATTAAAAATATATATTTTCTTATGAACATATGTATACGTTCAACAATTAAAACACATAAATTTCAATTGATTTATAAACATTTTACTATGAAATAACAATACAGTTATAAAACAAGAAATTAAAATATACACTGCAAAATATTATTAAGAGAGCTATGCTTATATTGCAGTTTATTTAAATCTTGCCGTATTCTTATGCTTCTAATTCCAAAATCAACTCTAAAACAGAAATAGCCAAACAAGATATAACAAATATAAGTAATATAATAGAAAAATAATCCATCTGAATACACACAGATTAAAAGTTGTGCTCTTATTTACAGTGGAAGATAGCACACAAAATTCAAATAAATGAGAAAATTTTAAGATAGCATTCAGATAACACCACCTGTCGGCCGATATACATCAGTCTGAGATATAGCCTTCTCACAATCAAGGCAACATTGCCTGTTGGTCTATGTACACTTAAGCTAAAACTAGTGCAGTTACACACAGTAGAAGCTGAAATACAGTCTTGAAATAAACCGAATAATTGCAATGTAGCAGCGCCACCTGTCAGCTTATATATATATATACTCAAATTAAAACTTATGCACTTATACACTACAGAATATGAGATATATCCTAATAGTAAACAGAGAAAATTGGAGCCTAAGAGGGCCACCTACAGTACAATAAACGCTCGGGTTGAAGTGCCTGGTTGGTAAGATGTTGCCGTAAACAGTGGAAACTCTGATTAAAAATAGGGTTGGGGGAGATAGGGCGCAATATATTTTTCGCTATCGATGGCAGTGGATGGCCTTAAGTGGTTTCTACGATTTCAATAATTAATTCCTTTTTAGTTTTTATTTATAAAAAGATTAAAAAAAAAAAAAAAAAAAAAAAAACTGGTGTGAAACAATCACACGACTTCCATTACTCATTATTACACGTATTATATGCATTTTTTGGAGATAATGTGCTTAGGAGGCGTAAAAATAACCTAACGAAGTAGACTCCTAAAAAATTTTCGGTAAAAGAAACTTGATACACGTATAAAGGCATATATAAAATAGAGTTTACATAGTACTATGTAAACTTTACTATGTAAACTTTATAACATTTTACTATGTAAAATAGAGTTTACATAGCGAGTTAAAAAATAAGTGTGGGGGGGGAGAGAGGTAGTTATTTTGTAAAACACCAATTTCCGAGATCTAAAACTGATCTACCCAATCGAGATGACTTTTAATTTTCCTGTAATAACCAAATAATATATGACAAAGGAGGATATCTAAAATGGATTTATGTAATAATTTTCAAGAAAATCGTTAGAGCCGTTTTTGCGATACCAACTTTTGCCAAAACTTGCAATACACAGTTATTGACCGAAAAACAATAATTACATACAAAAGAATATTTAAAAGGGAGTTAATATGGCGTGTTTGAAAAAAAAAAAAAAATCGTACAGTCGTTTTTAAAGAAAAGCACTTGCGAAACCTGAAATTGAGCTATTTATGCACGACGCCTATCAATTTTCCTAAATTAACCAACTATATAATTCGAGAGGACATCTAATAGAGTGTTTATATAGCAACTTTGAAGAAAATCGTTAGAGCCGTTTTTGAGAAACAGACTTACGGTCCTACCTACGGTTTCCTATGTCTCACTTCCGTTCTTCCAATTTTTACCAAAAGTTGGAAAAATCATTTGTACACCAGACCTGTCTCAATTCTGAAGTTTCGTAGTTTTATCATTAATAATTTCGGAGATATGATAGCTAGAAGATTCCACACATACATACATACACTGACCAATTGCCAAAAACAAGTTTTTTGGACTCAGGAAACCCTAAAACATGAAATTACAATGAAAACATGATGTCAAATTTTTGGAGCGAATACAGTACTTCCATTATCTAAGGTAGTCAGGTAGCGGAATAAAAATAGTGATTTATTTTATTTATAAAAACACTACAGAACTGGAATTTAAAAGTAATAAGTACAAATCTTTGAAACAACACCGTATAATGTAAGAACTGACAACAATTGTTTTAGATCGAGGGAATACACGACCCTTCATCAGGTGAAAAAAGTAGCCATGAACAAAGTAGGTGTTTGTGCAGTTTGTGCGTTATCGCTATGTTTGCAGAATGTGACTACTTTGTTCACCTGACGAAGAGTCGTATTTTCTTTCAACCAAAACAATTGTTGAGAGTTCTTACACTTTATGGCGTTGTTTCAAAGTTTTGTACTTATAATTTATTTTATTTATTTATTTATTACTTTCTCTTACCCATATAAATAGGTAATTTAATTCAAGCGTTTATTTATTTTTTTTTGAACTATATACACTCTGTCACAAAAAAATATATGCACCCAGAAGGAAATAAGCTACAATCACGAAACTTAACATGTGTGGTAGTGTATGAAGAGATAAGCAAATGATTAAAAATTCAGAACAAAAGATCATTTTATTAAGAAGTTAGGGCATGAAAAAGGTTACAAATCAGTAAGTAGTAAAGCCACCTCTGGCAGCTATACAAGCCGAAACACGGCGTGGTATCGAATCAATTAGGTCACCTATATCCCCCTGCGGAATATCATGTCATAATCTTTGCAACTGGGCAGTTAATACATCAGTATTCTGGCACGGCTGCAGTTGCCTTCCTAGCACGTCCCAGACGTGTTCTATTGGAGAGAGGTCTGGTGACCTGGCAGGCCATGGGAGTACGTCATATCCTTGAAGACATTGTGGGGATAGTCGAACAGTATGTGGACGAGCGTTATCTTACTGATAAATGGCACCTGTGCGGCTTGATAGCATAGGCAGCACAACTGGCGTTAAAATGCTGTCCACGTAACTGCGAGCCGTCATAGTGCCTTGAAGGATGACTAGAGGGGATCGTGTGTCCCAACAAATCGCTCCCCACACTGTCACACCTTGTGTAATGGCTGTATGCCGCTCGACAACAAATGCCGGATCAGACTGCTGGCCTGGCCGCCTCCACACGCGTGTGCGATGGTCATCAGCACTGAGACTGAATCGTAATTCACCACGGACGTTCACACGTTAGGTCGGTCACACTCCAGCTTGCTTTGGGTCGAGAAAAATCCAGTCGACACTGCTTATGATGTGGGGTGAGGGGTAGGTGTCTTAATGGACGTCGGCTGTTCATACCAGCGTCGCCCAGTCGTCTCAGAATGGTCTCCCTTGATACTACTGGATGCCTAGAATGTGGTAAATGGCATTGAATCGAGGCTAATGACGCTGTTGGTGCGGACGTGGTCGCTCTTATGATTGCGCGATCCTCGTGTTCATTTGCGCTACTGGGACGTCTTGACCCTCCTCAATGGTTGATTCTCCCTTCCGTGACCCACTGTTACCAATCCCGAGCAACTACCATATCGCTTCGAACGAGGTGGCGGCTGATATGTCTGAACGACCAAACTGCTTCTCTGAGGCCTTCTCTACGGCCCCTCTCACTATCCGACAATGGGGAAATTGCACATTTTTCATTTTGACTAGTAAATGATAGAGCAGGAAAATACAAACATTTTGATACCATTTTTATGCATATTTGAAAACCGGATGCTTTAATAAATTAACTTTAAAAGACGCAGTTCTCATGTTGGCGGGAAAACGCTGGGTCACGTGATAAAACCTATCGTGACGTCACTATCCATGAAATGAACTGCCGGCTGAATTTCTCCCTCTTGTATTGTAAAGAAAAATCGTGCATTCAGCGAAATTTTGTATTCTTTCTTTAAAAAAAAATATTAAAACTATTTGAACTCATTAAACATCACTTCATTCTATAAATGACACCAAGTTTCAATGATATTTTTTTGTACTCGCCTGCTGTTATTAATCCAAATTAAACTATAATCGAAATAATAGTTGATCAATAGAATTTTCTTAAAGAATGTTTTTAGTATACTAAATACTTGTTTTGTTTCATTTTATTATGTTTTATAGATTTATTATTATTTTATTATTATTATAGACTGAGTACAGAAATAAAATATTGGGATTGAGTAATAATATTTAACTGAATAATATGCATATTTTCATTGCTTAAATAATCTAGAATAGTTTATGCTAAATTAACCTAAATTAGATTACTTTTATAATTATGAGATGCCAGTATATCTGTATATATATAACTTTTTTTAATACATTTCAATAGTATAACTTAACAATATTTCTATTAAAATAGCAGCTGAAGATAGTGAATAATTAAAAACATTATAGTGATGCAGTTTGAGAAATTAAAAAGTATTTAAGGAAAATTACATGCGCTTATCATTCTAAATAAATAAATAAAATTAAAAGAAGGTCTCCGTACAAAAATATTAATATTATTTATATATGTATATATATATATAGAAACGCGTTTAGTTATTTTTAAAAAGGTAATTACTTTTTTATTTGGAAAAATTTAAAAATAGAAAGAAAAGATTAATAGAAATAGAAAGTAATAATAATAACAACATTTAGCAATAGGAAAGATATAAAGTACTTTAAAATAAAATAAACACATGAAATATATGTTAAATGTAATAATACCTTATAAGTTATACATGATCTAGTTATAAATATGAATGGTATTAAATAATTAATTAAAATTTGCAGTAAATTTCAGCAATCAAGCGCAATATATACACTGGTGGACAATTGCTAAGGACGGATGACAATAACTAAGCTATTGTCATCCGTCCTTAGCAATTGTCCACCAGTGTATATGTATATATATATATATATATATATATATATTAAATTCATTTATCAATGAAGCCTTAATGTAAAATCCAAATATGTTTAGAATATGTCAGGGGTCGATCCAGGTAAAAACTGGGACCCATTTGCTTCCCCTTCACAAAATCCAAATATCTAAAATGGGCCCCTTTAGAAAATACAAATCCATAAAATGGGTCCTTTCACAAAATTGAAATTCATAACAACAGGCCTTTCTCAAGATTTATTTTTTAAAATATGATGATTTTGTAAAAGTTTTCCACGTTAACAATATTATTTTTAATGAGTGTGTATACTTGGCTCAGTAATATGCTGTTAACTTGATAATGAACATTAGATAGAGTAACTTCTTAAGTGGAAGGTTTCGTGTGATAATTCTTTTTATCACAAAAAGAAATAAATTTTCACAAAATTATTTTGTTTTTCACAAAAAAAAAAAAAAAAAAAAAAAAAAATTGTTTTTCACAAAAATGAACCCCAAAAGTAAACCTGGAACAACCCTTGCATATACTATAACTGACGGTCTTCGCCTGCTTCGCTGATCGCTAAATTTAATAAATTAACAAAAAAAAAAAAAAAAAAAAAAAAAAAAAAAACTTTTATTTCTTTTATATCATTCTATAAACAAAAAATAAATAAATAGAAAATTAAAAAATAAGTTCATTGAAATCGCTCTTAACATCGTTTTGGTTATTCGCAGCCTGCGGCAACTTCTTTCCCTCCAGTGTACCCTGCTTTTTTGGATCTGGGTTCTTATTGCCCGCAGCAATGTCTTTCGTGGGCACTTCTATTTGTGTACATATCAGGAGGCGAAAGCTGCTATTATTCAAAAACTAAGATTTTAAGGATAGCTGTATCTCAGCATCTATTAAATATACTTTAATTTTGGCACCATGTACTTTATTGCAATCACTTTTTCTGCTATATTACCATTTCATTTCGATTAGTACAATAAATAAATAAATAACAAAATATTTTCCTTTCAAAGGCATTAAATAAATAATAAATAAGTTTTTATTAAACTTAAATTTTAATAAGACTAATCCTTTATGCGATATTAACATTTTCCCGATAAAAACATTTAATTATATTTTCCTTTTGAAATGAATTAATTAAATAAATAAATAGTTGTGTAACAGCCGTTCTTAATGTAAACAACGTAGAACAATAAAATTCAAATAAATTTAAGAAAATTAAATGGAAAAATAAATGGATAAAATATATATATATATATATAAATTACTTAAAAAATTATAAAAAGTAAACTTTTTTTTTTTTTTTTTTTTTTTTTTTTTTTAATAAAATGAAATAAAAATAATAAATAAATAATGCAATTTGAAAATAACATTTTTTTTTTCGTTGCAAAAATATGAAGTAAATATTAAATACATAATTAATGACTGCTCTATAAAATAATCATATATAATTTATAAAATAACAATTAAAAAATTCTGGTAAAAAAAAAAAAAAATAATAATAAAATAAATAATCAGTAAAATATATTTTTATGTACTATGAAATTTTAATGAATATTTTAATTATAATTAAATCTTTAAGCATACATTATGAAAAAAGAAATATTCTCACATACAAGCATCTAAAAAATTAGAGAAATGTAAAAAAATACTACTAATATATTAAAGCAATGCTAAAATTCTATTATGAAGACGTTTATAATTTTCAAAATATGAATACAGAACAAATCTAGATCGTTTAGCTTTAGCTACTCTTATATTTATGCGCTAATAAAATCGAGGTTTCTTCTCAAAAATGAGAATATGGAAAGAGCATCTATTTTCGGAACATTATCCGATTGCTCTTTTACAAATCCAAAATCGACATTATACAAATAAAAATAGAAATATATATATATATAAGATATAGTATAGTTATGGAAGATTTAAGTTATCTCTTACAAAAGGTAAAAATTTTAAGAATAAACTATAAAATACAGATTAGAATAGAGCGAACAAAAAGAAAAGCAAGCGGTAAAAGAGTGTAAACATTCACACTTCGTGTACTGTGACGTCAACCCCCTCACGGAGCGTTTTCGGATCACGTGGTTTTGTTTTGGTTTTTAGCGATTTTAAAACGTTAATTAAAAGTTAATTTGAAATAATTTTACGATTTTAATTGGATTTTTCAGATTCCCAAGATTGATTTTATCGATTACAATTAAAAGAAATTGTTTTTCTTTCCGTGTGCAACTTCCCCATTGTCTGTACTGCCACCGGTTACGTCTCAAAGGCATCTCAAGTCACAATACCTTCCATTAAAGTCGACAGATTCGTTTGAATAGCTCTACGGTGCGAGAAATCTTGCTTTTAAACTCGCCCAGCTGCGCAGTTCAGATGGGCATAACGTGCTTAGCCTTGTCTCATTGGCGTTGAAATTTTAATCATTTGCATACCTCTTACCAGACTACATTTGTACCAAGTTTCGTAATTGTGGTTCGATTTCTTCTGGGTGCATATATTTTTTTGTGACAGAGTGTATTTATTTATTTAATCTTAACCTTTTAATGAAAGTGTTATTTGATTGCCATTATTTGATTTTTTTTTTTTTTTTTTTTTAACTATTTAAAATTTTAAATATGTTCAGACTAATATCAAACTAAAATATGTGTACATTTTAAATATTTATTTGATGATTTACTCTTTAAAAATGTATTTTCAGTTGTTTTTGAAAATTGTAGTACATACTTAGTTTTAATTTTAATGTACAACAGTAATTGGATAATCCCACTAATATGGATTAGTAATTTTTGAAACTATAATTATGAACAAAATACTAAGCAGTATAAATTGTTAAATCATTTATGACAATCGTTACCGATTTAATTTTTATTTGGGAAACGCCCCTCACTTTAAAAGAGTAGAGTGGAAACGCATAGGTAAATTCCGGACCAAAGTTTGGTCCATAGGTAAATTCCGGACCAAAGTTTGGTCCATAGGTAAATTTCGGACCAACGTTTGGTCCGGAACTTACCCATGGGGTTGATCATGCGAAAAGCTACATAATTAGTCTGGTCCGGAATTTTCCTACTCCGACATGAGTGTAACAAAAAAAAGTGGCAACCTTTTCTATGTTGCTTTTTTGTTTACTGCAATAATACCTACTTGTTCGCCTGACAAAGGGTTGTTATTTTGACCTGAAACAATTGTGATTTTTTTTCAATGTATGGTCAACATAATCATTATACTATGGTTTAAAACAAATATATTTAATATTCAAAAAGAAATGGACAGTTGTAGTAAATAATTTATTACTGCGCATGCACGGACTGTAGCAAAAAAAAAAAAAAAAAAAAAAAAAAAAAAAGACATAGTTTAATACACAATTGTATGGAGCACCTTATAAAAAAAACCAGTTGAATATCACAATAATTCATAGAGATATTGGTGATTGAATGAGCTGTTTTTCTAAAAAAGTCTTTATGATAAGGGGTCATTCACAAATGAAAATTTATATCTTAAATAAATAAATAAAATAAAATAAAAACATTTCATTTTCTTTTCAAACAATTAATTTTATTATTATTATTATTATTATTATTATTACTCTTATAGGTATGTAGTACATATCTATGAAAAAAAAGAAAAATGAATCACAAATATTGTACTAAGTTTCATTGTGTAACATAGCTTTTTGTCTTTATGAGGTAGGGCAGAGCAATTCGAACGTTCGCCCAGGTCACTTTAATTTGCGATACTACCATAAAACACGAGAAAAGATTTTTAAAAACTAGAGAATCACAAACCCAAGGTCTAAAATCGATGACAACTATTCATCGCTTATATGACCTTACAAAAATATATTTTTTTGCTTGGAACTACGGAGTAATCAGATACACATTCAAGACATGTTCATCAAATGTTTTCATTGTTTTTTGCTTGTAGCTTTGCCACATTATAGTCCATTTTTTAATTATATAGAACTGTAGTTCAGTAATGCATGGAACAATTTTATATTTAAATTTAATTTTTAAAGATATGATAAATTTTTACTAACATATGATAATTTCGCGATCCTGGATCGAGAGGCCTTTCTTGACCAAGAATATTAATTTTTTCTATGAATAGATGTCAAAATGCTTGTGAATTATGAAAAAAAGGGGGTACTGGAGTATATCTCGCTAGGGGTGCCCGGATGATTAAAGTGACACTAAACACCTGATTACGGTATCCGCAAAGGTAAATGGAGCAATTTTCTTTAGACTACAGCGGTAGTCAAAATTATAAGGACAAGATAAAAATCGTGAATTCTTGGCTACAGTTGGCCGGAAAGTTATGCAAATTTTATGGCTGAAAATCAATGACAAATGAAGCATTTTTTTATTAGTTTTTATGGAAATATATAGGAAATTCATATTCATAAAATTTATCAGACAGTCATGTGATATGAACAGAATTATAAGGACATCTATATTTGTGTGTTCTAAAAAAGAAATTTGCAAGATTTTGTTCTGCATACCGCATTCTCAGACGATATAAATGCTTAGTAAGCGATTGGGAACGTCATATTCAATTTTTGCATTCATGCCGCTCGATACTAAACTTTCGGAGTTTGAGAAGGGAAAGTGTTTGCTTTTTAAAGTTCAGGACTTACTGCACGTCAAATTGCGACAAAACTGAATAGATTGAGAGTGGTCATTTACAGTAGAATCTCGTACAACGCGCTCCCACAAAACGCGATTTCATATAACGCGACGAAAAATCTGCGACATACAACGCGATAATGAGTCTCGTATACAGTGTTGCCAGATGAAAATTTAAATTATCCCTACTTAATGGAGAAAAAAATCCCTACACTCTCTACGTTAAAATATTTTTACCCTACAAAATACCCTACGATTCAAAACTATTAATAGAAATTATATAAAATCATATTATTATTATTATTTTAATATTTTCTAGATTTAAACGAAAAAAAAAAAAAAAAAAAAAAATCTTATTAATATACACATAAGTTGATTGTGGAAACAAACGGACAAAGAAAAACAAGTACCTAATATATGTATACAAATGTATATTTGTGAAAACATTGTAAATAAAATGGACTATGTTTCTATAATTTGTTTAAGTTTAATACTGTTAGCTCTTTATTCTATTAAAATTTTAAAGCAAAGAGCTAATCTCCTTTGACATGTTTTCGCATCACACTCACCTAATAAATTTAATTTAGTAATAAATAATCAATGTTAAACCAGCAAATATCGACTTTATAGGTTATCAATCCCCTAAGGAGTCGGACATTACTCCGACTCCTTAGGGGGTGTGGCTACACGAAATGGGTGGTCTGAGCACATCAAAGAGAAATAAAGACTAATTTACAGAAAATAAAACGAAAGACAACGCATTCTGACGTAACACAAAATAAAATACATTTTTAGATCAGTGTAATATATTTGCGATTAAGATTTTGTACTGCACAATATATTTTATTTGAGGGGTGGGTGTATACAAATTACAAATAACTTGACAATTGGCATTTCGAGGAAGTTTAATTTTAACATGTACATGAGTTATTGTCCAATTTATTTTTAAACTTTGATGTTAATTATATCAAAATATTAAATTAATGTTATATTTTTTATTAAAATTATATAATAAATTTACCATTTCGGAATAATAATAGTAATAATAATAAAAGGGAGGACATATTAAAAATATGCAAATTATCCAACTATTATAATTTCTGGCGATGCAATCATAATAATGCTCTTTTTTCTCCCTTATTATTTTTCTTGAGTAATTTTGCCCAGTATGTAACTAAAATTAAATAGGAAGAAAACAACTATTATAATAAAGCGGTAGAAGTACGAGAAGTAGAGGGCGGTACTAATAATACACTGGAATAAATTATAGATGTTGGCAACTCTGAAATATGAGATGTTTCACTTCGCATCCATCAATGTATCAGAAACAAGATACTGTAAGCAACTTTTTTACAGATAAGTTTGAAACTTTTTGCGTTTTTAAAAAGATTTTTATAATTTTCATTAGATGGTAGAAAAATCCCTACAAAACAGAATTTAAAAAAATCCCCCCTACGCCAAAAGCAAAGTTAAAAAACCCTACTGTAGGGAGACATCCCTACATCTGGCAACACTGCTCGTATAACGCGTAAAAGAAGGAAGCACGTGATGACTTTTCTACTTTCAACCTGTTCAAGGAGGAAGAATTGATCCGTTACCATGCCAACACCCGACGCTTTTGGTCTCATTGCTGAATGAAATCGTCTGCTGAATGTACGTCTCCTATAACGCGATTTTTTATTACGCGGAACTTATCTCCCGCGTTATACGAGAGTCTACTGCATAACTTTCTTAAAAATCTTGGCAAATATGGACGGCAAAGACATACAAGTAGATTATTTTCTGTTTCTTCGCGTGAGGAAAGAATAATAATAAGGCGGGCTTGCTCCAAAAAACAGACATCGACGGAAATTAAACGATTTGGGTTGAGGGAATTAAGGCCAATTGACTGCACTAGGGTCCTAGGCCTGGGAAAAAGTGCCCTCCGTAGGGGTCTTTCTAAGGGGTTCTAGCTGTATTTACGCAAGTTTAGGAGAAAACCACGGAAATCTCTGAAAGGCTAGGTCGACGAGCGCTACCTGGGATCGAACCTGGCACCTCACGTCTACCAGCGTGTTCTACCAGCTTTGAGCGCAGAACCGCTCAGCCGATGGAGGGGCGAAATTAACCAGGAATTAAACATACGATGCAGTGCTCAAATTGTTCGACATGTTTTACAAAAAGAAAAATGGTTTGTTATAGAAAATTTACTTCAAGACCGCCTCCTATAAAAGTGTATAAGAGACTGAGAGAGGAACTTTGCCAAAAAATGCATTACTATGGAAAAAATTGAGATGATGTATCTGGTCCATCAGCATTAATCCCACCACACACTGAAGACAAAGTTTGATGCGACATGCGACACACGCATGTTCTAAACAGTTTTGAGGAGATGAAGTTGTATTTAGAGCATGCGCGTGTCGCATATCGCTTCAAACTTTGTGTCATATCTTGTCAGTGTACGCCGGGTCTTAAACTTTATCTCGTCGAAAAAAGTAACATCATGGCACTTTTTCCCCCACAGTAATGTGTTTTTTGGCAAACTCCCGCCTCACTCTCTTGTGAACTTTTGAAACAGGAGGTCATGACATAAGTTTTCCCATAATGAACTTTTTTTCTTTTTGTAAAACACGTCGAACAGTTCGAGCACTGCATCTAAAATTTAATTTTCGTTTAATTTCAACCAACGTTTGTTTTTTAAAGCAAGCTCGTCTTATTATGATTCTTTTCTCACGTACAGAAACACAAGATGGCCTACATGTATATTTTTACCGTTTAATTTGCGAAATTTTTAAGAAAGTTATAAATGATCTATTCACCTTTGTCGCAATTTGACGAGCAGTAAGTCCTGAATTTCTAAAAACAGCAACTTTCTCTTTCTCAAATTCCGAAAGTTTATTATGTGGTGACATGAATGCAAATAATTACAAGATAAAAAGAACTTTTTATATACCACGTTTTTAAATTTTCTGTTTAATCATATGAACTTGACAATTCTATGTATTAATAAGTACTTTAAAAATTTTTTTTTATGAACTATCCCATCAGCTTGAAAAAAAAAAAAATGATCAAATGCCTAATAAAGAGAGCAGTTATAAAAAATTTTCAAACATTTATTAATTGAATAAAAGTATTAAAAGAATGCATCGTCATCGTATTCTGACTATTCTAAAAGTTTCAAATGTCTAGCTAGTCGGGAAGTTACTTAAAAATCGATTGAAAGATTTGTACTGGTCAAACAAACAAACTAGAAAGCGAGTTAATAAAAACATGGTGAAATAGAATACAGCACTCTCAATCGCTTACAACATTTATGTTGTCCGAAAGTGCCGTGTACGGAACACAAAACGTACACAAATTTTGCTCTTTAGAACACACAAATATAGTTGTCTTTATATTTTTGTCCATATCGCATGGCTATCTTAATCCAAAATGCATTTTTTGAATATGAATTTTCCATATATTATCATAAAAACTAATAAAAAATGTTTCATTACTCACGATTTCCAGCAATAAAATTTGCCTTATTTTCTAGCCAACTGTAGCTAAGATTTGGCAATTTTTCTCTTGCCCTTATGATTTATCCTTCCTATATTTTCAATAAGCACCTAAAGCCCCAAAACTTCAGTATTTAAAATAATTTTACGTGTAATTTTTATATATACACTCCTGCTCAAAAGTTCAGTAAGATTTACAAACGACCAGTTTTTCTCAATTTAAAAACTTACCTCTGGATGAAATATTTTCAAACATTAGGTATTTAAAGAACTGGGTCTTCCTCATGTTTTCTAGTGAAGATTGGTTTAAGACAATATTTAGGGG
Source organism: Salticus scenicus (assembly GCA_963930645.1). Classification (NCBI taxonomy): domain Eukaryota; kingdom Metazoa; phylum Arthropoda; class Arachnida; order Araneae; family Salticidae; genus Salticus; species Salticus scenicus. Next base: position 186,405,340 of record OZ005657.1, read on the forward strand.
GCCGGTAACAAATTGAGCAAAATCAATAATGTTTTTTGATCACCCTGTGTCATTAAATAAACGAAATGATCTGTAACTTTAGAATATGTTAATATAGATCCAGTACAGTTTCTAGATGAATTTGTGTGACGATTGCATGTTAAATAACGGAAATATAAGCATTTATTTTAAAACTAAAAAAAAAATCAGTATATATTTTATATTTTTTATTATAATAAACATAGTTTTAAACGAAAATTATTTCCACTTTCAGATAAATTGAAAAAAACACCTTTGAAATAATATACTGCAATCGGAATACAAATATCTTAAATATCTCATGAAATATGAGCATTTTTATGAAAAACGTTTTCAATGCGTGAAAGATGGAAAAATTATTACATAGGTTGAAAGCTAGCTATATTGGGCAACTTTTGTCAAAAGTTCATATGAATAGAGTAAAAATTAAGCAAATTGCCGGCAAAAGAGCGAGCTAAATTTTAGGAATTTTTCTTGAGTTGTAAGGGGTTTAGATTTTAGATATTTTCCAAAAGTTCAAATTCCATAAGGGATTTTTTACATGCCGCGTAATTAATTTGAAGATCCAATTATTTCAATCTCTTTGCAAAAGTTCTTTTTTGTGAAAATAATTACGCAGAATGTGGGTGATTGGCCAATAGGAAATTACGAAACACTAGCTGTGAGAAATATGGAAGAAATTAAGAAAATGTGGATTTAAATTTGATTCAGCTAAAATACTTTGCAGGCCTAAATCCACTCATGAACTCGATTTCTTTGAAGATTTTCATATTTATAAAAATCTTAAAAACTAGTTAGTTGTAGGGCGACTAAGGCGCCCGTTGAAAAATGATCATTTCATTTTATTTATTTCTCACTTCAAATTCTCACCCGTAGGAAAATTTCGCTCTTCGTTACCTTTAAAATTTAAAATTGTTATTATTATTGTTATTATTTTATAGACATCATTTTTTCATATGCATGAGAAAATTTGATATTATATATATATATATAATAGGGCTGTGCCGATTAATCGATTCGGTTAATCGATCAGTGCTTAAGTCCCGATCAATTTTTTTAATCGAGTTAATCGGTCCGATTAATTCGATTAAAATTTTCAGAATACGATCAAAAATTTCAACTTACGAATTGATGTAAAAATTGAAAATGTTGTTTTGCCTACAAAATGCTGACTCACCAGTGGCCGAATGGGTTCTGCGCTCAAAGCAGGTAGACGGGAAGTGCCGGAATCGATTTCTATTCGCGCTCATTGACCTAGCCGTGGTTTTCTCCGAAACTCGCGTAAATACGGGCTAGGACTCCTTAGAAAGAGCCCCATGGAAGACATTGCACCCATAGACTTATTGCCCTAGTGAAGTCAATCGGCCTTAATCCCAAACACACACAGCCATACAAAATATTTTTTTTACATATTCGCAAATATATATATATATATATATATATATATATATATGTTTCATTTAAGATCAAGCTCGAAAATGTCAATGCGTTGTGTGTTTAAGGGATTCGTTAAAACTTTTTTATGATCTGTTGTGTAACATTTGGAAATAAACATGTCGGTGAGTTTCATTCCGATCTTTCATTATTTATGAGTGAGTACAATTTAAATATTTAATATTTATAAGGTACTTTTTAATTATATATTTTATTATTATGTATCAATGATTAGAAGGCAACCGCACTAAATATTCGTAATTAAATATCTTCACAGTGAAATCTAAGCTTAACAGGAAACTTATTTCATAAAATTAAAAAAATGTTTTATAAATGCTCCGTTAAGTACGAATATTTGCAGTTGCTTTTCGAAATATGTATTATCTTCGTATTTAAAATAGTTTATCATTTAGAAAAAAATAAAAGGTTTTCTTTTTTCATTATTTATTTGCATGTTTATTGTTATTATTTATTGTTTAAGGAACTAATTAAATTAACATCTATATCGTCTTTATAGTCATTTGTGTAGTATCTGAAAAAGAAGAAGAAGAAAAAAAAAAAACGTATACGAGAATTTTATTCATCATTCAAATAAAATTATACAAAAACTTAAAATCGATTAAAAATCCGATTAATCGACCGATTAATCGTTTAATGAACTACGATTAACCCACTTAAAACTGTTAATCGATTCCCACCCCTAATATATATATATATATATATATTTTCCGTGAAAGCATATTTTATTTTATGCTGGAAAAAAAAAGGCAACAATTAAAAAATTTAAAAGTCTATTTTAAAGCTACTATTTTCATATTTTAATTAATTTAAAAAAATCTAATCAAAAATTCGTTGTAGAAAAGGTACCAAATGAAAGGGACGTTTTTTCTGAATACATCGGATTAAACAGCTTATCGATCGGACCTTTAGATTTTTTAAAATTAACTAAAATAGGAAAATAAAGTGGCAACTTGCGTTAAAGACACAAACAGAGTCCAAGGAAATCTCTTAAGTCTCTTTTTAAGCGTGACAGAGTCAGTGATGAGCGTAACTATATATGCTGAAATTGCTGATATTGTTAATTGTGATTTCGCTGTACCCCATTTGTCCGATTGTTAGAAATTTTACATCCAGTCCACATTTTCTTAATTTTTTCCATATTTCTCACAACTAGTGTTTCGTAATATCCTATTGGCCAATCACCCACATTCCGCGTAATTCTATTGGCTGATCGTCCTGAGCTGAATCCGTTCCCTTTCCTATATATAAAAGCACTTCTCTCTCATTTCTTTATGCACTGGAGGTAAGCGATTGTCTTGACCGTCGTTGGTACTCCCAGAAGCCCCGTAATGATATGCACTGAAGGCGATACGCTAAGTGCTACCGAAGCAGCTGTCTGCTTTCATATTATTTCTTTTTGGCGTTCTAGACTTGTTCTTTGCCTTAGTTCTGTAAGCTTATAAGGGGTTTTTCACCCCCCCCCCAAAAAAAAGAACTTTTTAATCATGATTGAAATAATTGGATCTTTAAATTAATTACGCGGCATGTGAAAAATCTCTTATGAAATTTCAACATTAGAAAAATAGTTAAAAATTATTTAGTAAAAATGCTCATATTTCTTACGATATTTAGCCCTTTTGCATTCCGATTTCAGCATGCTGTGTCTAATGTAATACGTCAAATTGTCTAAAAATGTCTTTGCACTGGGTCTAAATACCCTACGTGTTATAATTAAAAAAGTGGAATTTTTTTTGCAGTTAAAAAAAAAAAAAAAAAAAAAAAAAAAAGTTATATCTCCATGAATATATATGGTAGCTTCATAAAACTTTATACAGATAATGAGAAAAAAAATCTTAATCACATGCTACAGCCAAAACGCATTTAATTCATTACTTTTTGCAGGATGATCCAAAACGTTTTGACTTTTGTTTAATTTTTTACTGGTCTCCTTTTACTCTTCAGGACAACACTTTTGCTGAAATATATGAGGTATAACATGTCCTTTACACTACCAAAGTTTCAAGATGATTTCTAAAGGACTTTCCTAGATATTTGACAAAACGTCTAAATTCGAAAGTGTCCAAATACTTATTGGTAGATAGTGTATTGCATATTTTAATACACATGTACGCAAATTTTTATAATCCTAAGAGAGCAATTTACAATGCAGAATTACAAAGACTACCTTTTTCACAATTTCGACCTAGGCCCCTCAATAATTTGGAAAACTCTATGCCTATGGTGAATTAAAAATATCTCCGGGACATATATGTCCTAGTGGGGTTGAAAGGAAAAAAAAAAAAAAATCTAAATGTTGTTCCAACATTTTTTAAAGAATTATAAATATTTAGCTCATTATGAAACGAAACTTTTCAATAAATAATACGGATTTAATACGATTGCATTAGATCCTAAAACAGCTGTTATAGTTAGATCGTATTTACTGGATAAGATTAATGTTATCGGTCTCAACAAATGTGATAAGTGCATCGAAAACTAAATGTCGAGAACGATAAACACATAAAACAATCAATAACACGTGAATGATAACATTGTCAGAAATTCGAAGTTCATAGTGGGCGGTCGTTAGAAATTAATCATTTCCAAAATCGAATACTTCCTTTTCTTTTCACAATTAGTGACTATAGGAATTAATTATGCTTCCCTATTTAAATTAGATTATTCGCTATAGGCATTAAGGTATGGTTTTGAAATTTTCTTTCTAATAACATATTTTTGACAAGTATAGTAAAGTTCGTTCGAACAGTTAATAATAAATTCTAAATTTAATGAATGTTTTCTTTCTTTTATAATGATTAATAATTAGTTAAGCATGTAACCGTATATTAACTCTCTTTTTTGTACTGAAAAAAAAAAAGTCTTATTATAAGGTTGAATTTTTAGCTCTCGTAATATATGTACGATTAGTATAATGTAATAATAAATCTATGCACTATAAATAACTAATCTAACCTGACCTAAGTATAATATAATAAAGCTATCTCAGTAATTTTCGATGCGTTTATTTTTATTCATTTTTTTTTTTTTTTTTTTACAAATAAGTGCATAAGCCCAGAAAAAATTATTTCTTGTTTAATATTTAAATTTCCTTATTCTTTATTTTTACTTTGTATTATTTATATGCTTATAAAGACTGTCATACTTTTATAGAATCACCAAGTTACCCCTCCACCCCCCCCCTCCTCCCTCCTTAATTAATAAATCCAAGTTTTAATAGCTTTATTTGGTTTGATAATACCACACTAGAGCCTAATCATTATTTTATTCATTCTATTATTATACAAAGTACTTTATATTACCTCAAATATTACTCACATAAACTTATTATATATATATATATATATATATATATAATTTAATTAAATGTTGGTATTTTCATCTATCTTTTGTTTGCTGAGTGTTACAAAGGTATTAAATTATTCAAATTATACAGTGCGTTGCATGAATATAAACGCACCTTAGCTTTAAGAATTAGAATGGTATAGAAGAGTAATAAAAAAATATGAATAGGTGACACTTGATGTATGTGTATGATTCAAGAAATGAAATTATGAGTCAAAACAATGAAAAACCAATATGATTTAAAAAAAAAATAATTTTATTGAATTTATGACAAATATACATGTTGCATGAATTTAAACGCACATGTAAAAAATAAATAACTGAGTAAGAAATATTGTATATAATACTTTGTAAAGCCACCATGGGCTTCTAGAAGAGCCAGCAAGCGCCTTGGCATTGACTGATATAGTGGCATGAGGTCATCCAAGCTGATTATCTTCCAAGCTAACAGAATTGCCGATTTTAGTTCATCTTTCGTGTTAAATTGCCTTCCGTTTGCGCAAACGCGGCGAACCAGATTACCCCACACTTTCTCCATTATGTTTAAATCGGGGCTTTTTGAGGGCCAATCTAGAACTTTAATTTTTTTTTGTCACGAAACCATTTTTTCACGATATGTGCTGTATGTACAGATGCACAATCTTGCTGAAGAATATAATTTCTTCCAGATTTTTTGACTGCTTGACGGCGAGGTTCCTCGTGAGCATCTGGACATAATCTACAGAGTTCATACTGTTCTCCACGAACTCTAATTCGAAAGTCCCTTTAAAACTTATGGCTGCCCACACCATGACAGACCCACCTCCAGATTGACGTTTTGAACATTACATTTCTTCGGTTATCATATCGTGCCAGTAGCTATGAAATCCGTCCTGGCCATCAAGATTAAACACTTTTTCATCTGAGAAGATGACTTTTTCCCAGTTTAGTCGATGTAGAATCCATTTTCTTGCCCTTTCCAACCGCATATCCTTGTGCTTTTGAGTGAGGGGTGGTTTCGCCTTCATTTTCTTAAATTTAATGAATGTTGCAGCTTTGATAGTTCTCCATATGGTTGTCCGATGAACACCCAGCTTGTATTGAGCCTTTATCTTCGCACAGAAAATATTCTTATTTTTTTCAGCGTTGCATATTCGACATTTGTCGTAATTGGTGAGCTTTTCTGTTCGCTTCTCATGCGCTTTCTTCCCATAATTTGCTTCTTTCTTTATATAATTTCGCATAACACTCTCACAACTTCCGATTCAGAGCCCTGTTTCGCGATTGCTAAAGCCTTTACCACGCATAAAGTCGATTTTTATCCTCTCGTCTACTGTCAAAGTTTTTCCTCTTGCCATCCTGTACAAACTCCGTAAATTTTGCACTCAAGCATTAAAACTGATTTTAGAGAATTTTAGCAACACGACTATTTATGTTATAATTTAATTTCGGCGGCTCTGTTAAATTTTAAACGCAAAATACAGAGTGCGTTTAATTTCGTGCAACAAACGAAAAACAGTGAAAAATAAAAAAATGCTTAAACATTCATTACATAAGCTTGCATGAGCCTACACATACTTGCTCAAAGCACCTTATTCAGTTGTTAGTCATATGCAATAACTGCAAGTCACATTCCTTCTTTAAAAATTTAAAAAATTCTATTTCTGGTTGTTGGAAAAGGTGCGTTTATATTCATGCAACGCACTGTATATATATATATATATATATATATATATATATATATATATAATATGTTCTAAGAAACAATTAAATATTTTCAGCCAATAAATGCTTTTCTAAAGAAAAAAAAATATTAATAAATTTATAGTAATACAACTTATTGTTAGGGAAATCATATTCCTAATATTTCATTCAAGTACAAAAAAAAAAAAAAAAAGAATATATTTTTTTTTTCTATAAAAATTAACCGAGTTATGAATCTTTAAACTTTTTGACTTAAGATCCTTTCCGTTCATAAAAAATCCCTCGTTTGGGAAGAACCTTTAAAAAGCTGAAGAAACAGAGAAATTCAAATTATTTTATTATTAATATTATTAATATTATTATTAATTTCATTTGTTGCCATAAAATCCCATAAAGTCAAATTTATATATATATATATACAGTGAAACCTCTCAAGTTGGACACCCCTCTAAGTTGGACGCTTTTTCTCGGAACGGAATGTATCCATTAACATTATGTCTAACTCCTATAAGTTGGACACCTTTCTAAGTTGGACACTTTTTCTTGGAAGTGTAGGTGTCCAACTTAGAGAGGTTTTACTGTATATATATATATATTAAACAAATAACAGGTTTAACATTTAATAATGTTAATACTTTTAAATACATTTTAAATCGCTGTAAAAATAACAATATATTTATCTCGATAAAAAATAATTCCTTTTTAGCCGCTATAAGACAGAGAATTTCGGTTCTATAAAAATTTTGTTAGCGTATAAAGAACCTTTTATTAAAGGAAAAAAAACTGCATAAAAAATTAAATTCTGTAATATTTACAGGAACACATTTATTGATTTGAATTGTTAATCATGAATTTTAAAATGCAAGTATATATTAAGGTAATTAAATTTTTGAAAGCAAGATATTTTTGCAATTGAAAGGATCTGGGGAAATAGCGATTAAGCACTGATAGCATGAGATATCCTGTACACTCCTCTCAAAATAAGTACACTCCTCTCAAAAGTTTAGCAAGATTTCCAAACGATCAGGCTTTTTTCAATTAAAAAACTTATCTCTCGATGAAATGTTTCCAAAAATTGGGTATTTAAAGAACTGGGTCTTCCTCATGTTTTTTTAGTGAAGATTGGTTTGAGACAACATTAAAGGGGGCCGGTAACAAATCGAACAAAATCAATAATGTTTGTGATCACCCTGTATCATTAAACGAATGAAATGATCTGTAACTTTAGGATATGTTGATACAGATCCAGTACAATTTGTGGATGAATTTGTGTGATGATAGCATGTTAAACAACGGAGATATAAGCATTTATTTTAAAACTTCAAGAAAAAAATCAGCATGTTTTTTATTTATAATATACAGAGTTTTAAACGAAAATTATTCTCACTTTTAGATAAATTGAAAAAACATTTTTGAAACAATATACTGCAAGCGGAATACAAATATCTTAAGTATCTTATGCAATATAAGCATTTTTATGAAAAACGTTTTCACTGTGCATGCACGAAAGATAGGAAAAAAAATATATATATATATATATATATTACATAGGTTAAAAGCTAGATATATTGGGCAACTTTTATCAAAAGTTCATTTGAACAGAATAAAAATTAAGCAAATTGACGGCAAAAGAACGAGCTAGATTTTAGATTATATTCCCGAGTTGAAATTTTACGAGGGGTTTTTCACATGTCGCGTAATTAATTTGAAGATCCAATTATTTCAACCCCTTTTCAAAAGTTCATTTTTGTGAAAAAAACCTGATGATCTCACAAATCTTAGTAAATGAACAAAAATATGTTAGAGTTACAAACTTATAAGGGGTTTTTCACAAAAAAGTACTTGGATCTTCAAATTAATTACGCGGCATTTAAAAAACCCCTTATGAAATTTCAACTCTAGAAAATAACCTGAAATCTAGCTTGTTCTTTTGCCGACAATTTGTTTAATTTTTACTCTATTCAAATGAATTTTTGAAAGTTGCCCAATATATCTAGCTTTCAGCCTATGACATGAAAATTTTTCTTTCTTTCGCGCATGTGCAGTGGAAACGTTTTTCATAGAAATGCTCATATTTCATGAGATATTTAAGATATTTGTATTCTGATTGCAGTATATTGTTTCAAAAGTGCTTTTTCAAATTATCTAAAAGGCAATAATTTCGTTTAGGACTCTGTATATTATAAATAAAAAACATGCTGATTTTTTTTTTTTTTTTGAGTTTTAAAAAGAATGCTTATATCTCCGTTATTTAATGAGCTATCGTCACACAGATTCATCCACAAATTGTACTTGGTCTATATTAACATATCCGAAAGTTACAGATCATTTCGTTCTTTTAATGCTACAGGGTGATCACAAATATTATTGATTTTTCTGAATTTGTTATCGGCCCCCTAAATGTGGTCTTAAACCAATCTTCAATGAAAAACATGAGGAAGACCCAGTTCTTTAAATACCCAATGTCTGAAAACATTTCAACGAGAACTAAGATTGAAAATTGAAAAAATCTGATCGCTTGCAAATTCTGCTGAACTTTAGAGTAGAAGCGTATACAATAGAACCTCGATCCATCGTTTTTCATGAGATTAGTGAAAAAAAAAAAAAAAAAAAAAGATGAAAGCGGAAAAACGATGAATGCGGGTTAAAGTCAAAACTTGAATAAAACAATGTTTATGAAATAATACACGCAATATATATAGTATACTACTAATACAAACTAATTTGGTACTCTCCAAACTGTCAAAGAAGTAAATCCAAGTTGTAGAACATTAAGTGATATTTATTTTTAAAAATCCTTAATTTTATGTTGGATTTTTTGCTTAAATTAAACGGAGATTTTCCAGATTTACAACATTTTCTGGTCTTTTTCTATAATTTCACGTGCATATAAAAAATATTGTGCATTTTCAAACGCCGTAATTACGTCAGACACACTTGGCACTGGCGTAGCCTCAGCCTCGGTAATGTGTAAAAATGTAGTAGCTGGTCATACTGGATGCAACCATTCTCCTCTTTATACAAAGTAGAATAACTTATTCCCCAAGTAAAAATACACGATACGCGACAGTCTGGAACTCCCCTTTGAGGATGGTCCGGAGACATGCCATCACAATTTTGACCCTCCGTTTAGGAGGCAAAGAGTTATTTTAGCGTGAAAGAAGTAATTCCAGTTTGAATGCCACATGGAATTGCTTGATTTTCAATTTCATTTCGGTCAAAAGAAAAATTTTACAACGATGAATGCGGGAAAACGACTTTTTGAAGAACGATACATGCAGGTTCCGTTAACATTATTTAAATACAGTTTGTACAGGGGCCATAGAAATAAAACGATCAATGCGGGAAAATGATGGATGAGAGGACGATAGATCGGGGTTTCACTGTATATGTATTTAGACATATGCTGAGCTAAAAATATATTCTGAGAACTTTTTTTTTTTTTTTTTAATATTACAATTTTTAGAAGATTTCTCATGTCTTAGTTTGATATCATTTCTGAAGGAGACTGTAAACATTATAAATTTTATTTTTGTAACTTACCATTTTAAAACTAAGAAAATTTGCATGTATGTGCATTATAATATAGCAGTATTATGCATTAAAATTTCTTCAAAATTATTTAAATTCAAAGCTTTAATCCTCACTAATAAAAAATTTAAGCTTCGCTATTTTTCACTGTTAAAAGTAGCGATGACCGCCCACTGGTTGCCCCTTCACAGTGGCCATTAATTCGGTGTTCCCCCGGCCAATGCTTATTTGCAATGGCTGCGCCATTGAAAAAAAAAAAAAAAAAAAAAAAAAAAAATCCACCTTAATTTAGACTTTAAAACGCAATTTTAAGCTGTGAAAAAAACTAAAATTCTCACGATTTTCACCATTGAAACGTAAAAGTATTTCTTATAAATTAACTTGTCAATAGATCTAAATCAGGCACTAAGTTACTAGTGTTATGTATTGTTATGTTTATATGCTATTTTAAGCGGGTTTTTTTATTAATATGTCCTTTGACAATAATAAATTAAAAAACTGATGTACAATGAATATTTAAACTTAAAAACTTCTTCACACACCATTAAATTAATGTAAGCATTACCAGCTTTGAAAGCACGTGGCTTTTCTTCTTCAGGTGCATTAAATATATATATATACAGTAAAACCTCTCTAAGTTAGACACCTACGGTGTCCACCCTAATAATAATGGTAATGGATTCACTTTTGAATGCTCCGGGCTACCGGATGTGTGGATCGGTCCCTGACCCAAACAATAATATGTTCAGAATATGTATTTGAACAATAATAATATAAAACTGAGGGGAGGAAATAAAAATTAGCGAAGCAGTAGCATATATACATATTTTCAAATAAATAAATTTTTGACCTTTTTTTTTTTTTTTTTTTTAATTTAAATAGTAATTGAAAATTTTAATATACTTAATATCGTTATATTTTTATGCATATGCAATATTTCTTTATTTTAACTCTTTGACGCAGATGGGACACCGGTGTCCCTTTTGCTTATTTATTTTTTGGCGCTCTTATTACAAATATTATTATTATATGATAGTTTTTTATTATAAAAGAGAGTCTAATAGTTACTATAAAAAAATCTATTAGATTATCAGAGTAAATTTTTTATTAAAATAAAAATGTTAAATAAAAGTAGTTTGAAAAGATTTTATCAACCAATTTCAAAAATTTATTTCTAATTAATTTTGATTATTTAAAAAAGATCAGTAATGAATTATTGCTACTCCTATATCTAAGTAATTGTAAATAAGTGCAAATTGTAAAAATATTTATTCATGGGACGCCCGTGTCCCATGATGAATTTACCTTTAACGCAGAAAGGGACACCGGTGCCCCACTCTATATTTTAGAACCAAAATTAATTAAAATTTTAACTATAACATTTTCCACTTATTTAGATCTAAAATAACTTAAAACTATCAAAAAAGTGTAAAAATTATGTTTAATGAGAAATCTGCTTCAAAGGGTTAAGACGGTAATTTACAAAAGTGATTTACAATGTCCACCATCCTCTTAAGCATTCAATTTCATGGTATCAGAAAACCATAACAATTTTTTATATTAAGAAATATATGAAATAAAGTACAATGGTGTATAAAAATCAAAGCAACCATATATTTTTCATTTTCAGCTTTTGTGCATAATTTTTAAACAATAACATACGAACATAAAATTTGGAGGACATGTTCGTTATCAAATCGTTAATCGAATTTTCTATAATTTTAACATAAGTATTCATTTTAAAACTGATATTAATTGAAAATTTCTCAATTGTAAGTTTTGGAATAAACGAAAAATCACCGAGAAAAAATTCTGTAACTGACATCTAGAATCTAAATTGTGGCTCTAGAAAAAATAGTTCTATGTCATCTTTATGAATTTTAGTCCCCTTTGAAATCGAATACTAGAAACCTCTATTAGAATTCTAGAGCGTTTGCCTATATTATCGAGGGCAAAGTTATTTAAAAAAATCTCTGCAAATAAATGCGAATACAAGAGGCGGGTTTTAGCAACTATAATCTTGGTTTATGATCCAATTCTAGAAAATCAAGCGAGAATTTCTCGCAATTCAAAAAATTCAGAATATTCAGAATATAGTTTCACCATCTAGAAATGTGTAGACTAGAAATTCTCGATCATATAAATCATTATTTTATCTCACTTTAAATCCTTACTATATCCTAGTCCATTATATATTTCGGCGACCAGTCGGTGCCATCATCAGAAATACTAGGCATAATGATTCGCAGGTGTTAATTTTAGGCGGTTTGTTTATCCACTGCAGTTTCTCTCTTGCTCTCTTCACTTCTCTTATCTTCTTTGTACAACTGTTGCCACTCAGGTGGAATTAGGCTATGTTCGATGTCATTAACTGTGTTATTAGTTGTTAGTATTTCGATTGCTTCTCTTTTGAGAGCATAGTGGTGAGAGTTATAGGGGGCTATTTTTTGAAAATTAATGGAGTCAATGTTAATTGGATTAGTATTGTTAGTTCTTGAGAAGGCTGTAGAGTGTCTATTGTATTTTAAATCTGTTATATGTTCTGAGATACGGTCTTTTATTTTTCTTTTTGTCATGCCAATATATGAAGCTTTATTTTTATTTTGGTATTGGAAATCAATTTTATATATGCCGGCAGTGTGTTTAAAATCGATGGAATCTTTTTCATTACGTATTCGGTGGTAGATATTTTTGTTTGGTTTTATTGGGATGTTAATGTTGTGTTTAGCGGCTTCATTTTTAATTTTTATGGAGGCACCTTTGCAGTATGGTATCGCGGGGGTGAATAATTGTTTAGTTTTTTGTGCATTAGGAATATGGTTAAGAGCTTTAATACGTTTTTTATAAAATTTGTCTACAATGGAGGGATTATAATTAGCTTTTTTGGCGATATTTTTTATTATTTTTAATTTGGAGTTTAGATATTTTTTATTTGAACATATGAGTATGGCGCGGTTAACGTAAGATCGAATAGCGGCATATTTGTATGTGAGGGGTGTGTGACATTTTTTATTTATAATTTCGTTGTTGCTAGTGGGTAATCCCTCCATTGTAGACAAATTTTATAAAAAACGTATTAAAGCTCTTAACCATATTCCTAATGCACAAAAAACTAAACAATTATTCACCCCCGCGATACCATACTGCAAAGGTGCCTCCATAAAAATTAAAAATGAAGCCGCTAAACACAACATTAACATCCCAATAAAACCAAACAAAAATATCTACCAACGAATACGTAATGAAAAAGATTCCATCGATTTTAAACACACTGCCGGCATATATAAAATTGATTTCCAATACCAAAATAAAAATAAAGCTTCATATATTGGCATGACAAAAAGAAAAATAAAAGACCGTATCTCAGAACATATAACAGATTTAAAATACAATAGACACTCTACAGCCTTCTCAAGAACTAACAATACTAATCCAATTAACATTGACTCCATTAATTTTCAAAAAATAGCCCCCTATAACTCTCACCATTATGCTCTCAAAAGAGAAGCAATCGAAATACTAACAACTAATAACACAGTTAATGACATCGAACATAGCCTAATTCCACCTGAGTGGCAACAGTTGTACAAAGAAGATAAGAGAAGTGAAGAGAGCAAGAGAGAAACTGCAGTGGATAAACAAACCGCCTAAAATTAACACCTGCGAATCATTCTGCCGAGTATTTCTGATGATGGCACCGACTGGTCGCCGAAATATATAATGGACTCGGATATAGTAAGGATTTAAAGTTAAGTAAAATAATGATTTATATGATATAATCCTTCCTTCAAAATTTTAAAAATGTAGTTCTCGATCATTTCGTCTATTCAGTTTATTGGCGTGCCTTATGCGCATAGCACGGAAATCTATATTTCTAGTTTAAGGATTTAGAAAATGACCACTTATTCATTCTAGATGAAGGCAGTACATTTTTTTTCTCAGTAATTTAAACAATTTTAGAAAAGAAAACTAAATAACAAATGGTGCTAAGGATACTTTGAAGATAGATGAAGATACACAGGCTTCCACATGTTTAATTATACACGGATTTTTTTCCCCGTATTTACTTTTCTTTTGTTTCTTTTTTGTTTGTTTCTTTTTTTATGTGAATCACCTTTTAAAAAAATATGCATACAAATATTGGAATAGCTGCAAAAATATTGGATAGATTGGAAAAATATTGTAGTAGATGCTCGTTATAAAATTATTTATGGACATATTTATTATTCTAGCGGTGTTCATAATTTACAAATTAATAATTATATTTTTTCAAAAGTGCATTACTGAAGAAAATGAAAAATGAATACAGGAAAAAAAATCGAGTTTTAAATTAACATTTGGAGGAATGTGAATCTTCACCTACCTGTAATTCATACTTAAAACCCTTTCTCATTTAATTTAGTTTTCTTTCTAAAATGTTTTAAATTTTTCATTTCTTCCAAAGTTGATAAAAATTCAAGTAATATCAGTTTAAAATTGTTAAAGTTATATAAATTTCGATTAATGGTTTTATAAGGAAAATGGTATCCAAAATTTATATTCATGCACGGAGGAAAAAAATATACCGCCTTCCTCTAGAATGAATAAGTAGTCATTTTTTAAATCTCTTATATAGAAACATAGATTTCCGAGCTACGCGCATAAAGCACGCCAATAAACTGAATAGACGAAATGATCGAGAATTTCTAGATTACATATTTCTAGATAGTGAAACAATATTCTGATTATTCCGAATATTCTGAATCGTTTGTATTGCGAGAAATTCTCTCTTGATTTTCTGGAATTGGGTAATAAACCAAGATTATAATTGCTGAAACCCGCTTCTTGTAGTCTCATTTATTTGAAGAGATTTTTAAATAACTCTGCCCTCGATAATATAGGCAAACGCTCTAGAATTCTAATAGGGGCTTCTATAACTTGTTTTCCAAGGGGACTAGAACTTATAAGGATGACATGGAACTATTTTTTCTAGAGCCACAATTTAGATTCTAGATGTCAGTTACAGAATTTTTCTTTAGTACATATTTATTTGCTTAAACAATATTTGCAAAAGAAGAAAACGAGAAAACAAGCTTTAATTTTACACACTAATATAATTCAAATTTAGATATTGACAGAGTAAATTAATGAGTAATTTTCTTAAAGATACTGACGTGTCTTTTTTAAAATTGGTCTTTATAACCATTTATATTTTAGGTGCATCAGTAAACAGATCTACTGCTAAAATCCAGTTGCATTAGAGTGAGTTGCAAATTTTTATTTTTTTAAGTTGCATTTATTTATTATTATTATTATTATTTATTGTTTATTTATTTATTTATTATATAAAAATATTCAATTATTTTGAAACTGACACAAAATTTTTCATCTGTAGGGGTTAAATTTTTTGTTCACTGAAGAATTTTGTGATAAAAAGTGCACTGAGAAAAAATTCTGTTACTGATATCTAGAATCTAAATTGTGACTCTAGAAAAAAATAGTTCCATGTCATCCTTATAAATTAGGAAAGTGAGTTCTAGAAGCCCGTATTAGAATTCTAGAGCATTTGCCTGTATTATCGAGGACAAAGTTATTTAAAAATCTCTGCAAATAAATACGATTACAAGAGGCGGGTTTCAACAATTATAATCTTGGTTTATTACCAAATTCCAAAAAATAAAGAGAGAATTTTTCGCAATACAAAAGATTCAGAACATTCGGAATATTCAGAATATTCTTTAACTATCTAGATATGTGTAAACTAGAAATTCTCGATCATTTCATCTATTCAGTTTATTGGCATGCCTTATGCGCATAGCTCGGAAATCTATATTTCTTGTTAAGGGATTTAGAAAATGGCCACTTATTCATTCTAGAAATTTTTGCTCTTTGTACATGTGTATTTCATGGGGTAAAGGAAAGCATTGCTTCTTCTTTTTTTTTATTTTTATTATATTATATTATATATTTTTTTTATTTTTAAATATAAAAAACACAAATTCAGGCTATTTCTCGTTAGATAATTTTTCTCGATGCAATTATTCTAAAATAATGTCGCTAGAATTGTCCATCATTTAAATTGTTATCAATAAAGAATGTTCATCGACTAGAACATACCTTTTTCTTTAAGAACTACTTTCTCACACGAGAAAATCGAATAGTTTTTCGCATCAATTTATATATTTGGTGAAAATCAGATCTAAAACTAGTATTCTTAGTTTAAACTAGTTGGCATAGATGGATTCTGCTCAATTCCCTATCATACATTTGTTTTCATAAATTTTTGTTAGAGAACATCCTATATTCATATTAAGAGAAATGGATTTGACTGAACTTTCGACACGATAATAGACTGAAATGTCCCACCTAAGAGGCTACCCACTATTAAGTTTGATACATTTACCTTATCATAATTTGTTAATTTGATTGGTGGTCAGTTTTGTAGTTTAGTTTTCAGGCAATTCCATACTATTTATAATGCAATGAATCCCTTAATACATGTTTATATGAAATATTACTCTAATTTGCTTTGATAAGAAAAATCTTAAATTTCTAAGGACTTACGAAATTTTCAAATTAAAATATTGGTAGACAATGATGTTCAAGCCATTATCAGAGATGATATTTTAAAAGTGCTCTGACATTTTTACAATCAAAACATCCCTTAACGTTTCAGCGAAATTTTGCCGTATTCTTCCATGTTAAGAAATTCGTAAATTTTAAATAACATATGAAACTTTCAAGCTTGAATTTTCATAGTTAATTATGTTCATACCAGCATCATAATTGATATTCTAAAAGTGCTCTTACATTTTTACGATGAAAACATCTCTTAAAATGAACGTTTCAGCGAAATTTTGCCCTATTCTTCTATGTTAAGAAATTCGTAAATTTTAAATAACATATGAAACTTTCAAGCTTGAAATTTCATAGTTAATTATGTTCATACCAGCATCATAATTGATATTTTAAAAGTGCTCTTACATTTTTACGATGAAAACATCCCTTAAAATGAACGTTTCAGCGAAATTTTGCCCTATTCTTCTATGTTAAGAAATTCGTAAATTTTAAATAACTTATGAAACTTTCAAGCTTGAATTTTCATAGTTAATTATGTTCATACCAGCATCATAATTGATATTTTAAAAGTGCTCTTACATTTTTACGATGAAAACATCCCTTAAAATGAACGTTTTAGCGAAATTTTGCCCTATTCTTCTATGTTAAGAAATTCGTAAATTTTAAATAACTTATGAAACTTTCAAGCTTGAATTTTCATAGTTAATTATGTTCATACCAGCATCATAATTGATATTTTAAAACTAATCCGACATCTTTATAGTACAAATATATCTTTTAATATACGTTTAAGTGAAAATTTTTATGAGTTTTTAAATTAGAATGTTGAAAATCTCTCAATAGGGTTCTCGCTAGTGTCATAAGTAATATTTAAAAACTGATCCATCCTTTTTACAACTATTTGTTCTTGAGATATCGTGTATACAGACTAACTTATTAACAAACTGACACCGTACAGACGGACACCATATCAATTTTATTATTTTCAGACTTCTCACACCTGAAAACATGTACAAAAGTAAAAAAAAAAAAAAAAATCAAGGTTAAAAATTTTCATGATTGTCTAAAATCCATATACCTATACTATGACGGGGAACTAAAAATGATGGAAGAATAAATTATTAGTAAATAGCAGGATCTGCATTTGAGTAAAATCTTGACAAATAAGGGGTATGATGCCTCTCTCATAAATCACAGATAGCTCAGGCAGAAATTAAAAAATTAAAAAAAATTTATTAGATAATTCTTTAAATTAGTAATTATAAGAATAATTTATTTTTTAGTATTTATTTTGTAATTTTTTTTAAATTAGTATGATTTCTGTAAATTGTTTCGTGATTTTTCAATCAGGAGATCTTCAAAGAATTACTAATCAATTGCAAAAACAAGGAAAACAAAAAGAATGTTACTTTTTTTTTTTTTTTTTGCTATTATTGATATAGTAATTCTATTTCGATAATAACTATGCATTTATAACGAGTTTTAGAAATACTAATTTTCAATTTAAAGAGATACGAAATTCTGTAAATAAATACGAAACTTTCAAAAGAGGAGGGGGAGGGGGGGGGGTCTAGGTCGAAAAGAATGTCATAATTTTTATTTTAGAAAGAAAAGAAATTATATTTGTACTATCGATACAATAATTAATTTTATACAAATTTAGTTTTGATTTATGTTATGTTAAAAGAATTATGTATAATATCATTTGTAAATATCTTTAATATATAATTTGTGTTTGGGAAAAATGTTAATTTAGTTTTAAATAACCTGAATATAATCTTTTTATTAGTGTAGTATATCGATAGTATTTAGCAATAACAGCAATCGTCTACTGAATAAAATATTTCCCTTTTTATTTGTCATCCTTCAGAATAAAATCATGTTTATCGATTTCTTTTAAAATTTTGTATTTTACAGTTTATAAAAGTTTCCTTAATACACCTTTACTATGTGACTTCTGTTTGGAAATAATTTTTGGTAAATAATTAATAAACTTAAGTTTCTTGAATAAGTGCTTTTTATAGTAAATATTTAGGATTGTTGGTGTCGAGCTTTATGGAATCGGTAACAAAAGCCATTGTGTAATGTCTGTAAATATAAATAAATAGAAATTGACATTTTTCCTTTTTTTTTTCATTTGTTATGGTTTTAGTTAAAATCATATACTTGCAGTTTTATATAAATGCTATTACATTTTCTCAAATAAGTATTTCATACAATTTTTCTTAATTAGAACTTTATTAATGATAGACGTGTTTTATATTTATTAAAATAAATAAAATATATCATTCACTTCATTTTCAAGATGTTTTCTTAGCATTAAGATAAAAATAATTATTAAAATTATTTTTTTCATTATAGAAAATTGACGAACGCACAACTTACAATGATAATATTAATGGTTAAACTGAAAAAAAAAGTAAAAAATCATTTTTTAACGTTAGAAGCTTTTTACTGTGAAGCCCTAAAAAGCATAAAATAAAATTTATTCTGGCAAAGACATGCTACAAAGAAATGAAAGTTTTAACACGAAGAAAATGTTAGAGAAAAATATAGGCATTTTCCCTTTGCAAGAGATGAAAAATTTTTAATGTTCAAAATATTTTAAAAAGCTTTCGAGACCAATATTATTAGTTATTAGTTTTTGTATAATCATTTGTTAGGCCACAAATTTCAAATGTCTCGAAAGCTATTTAAAATATTTTGAACATTAAAAAATTTTCATCTCTTGCAAAAGGGAAATGCCTATATTTTTCTCTAAAAATTTCTTAGCGTTGAAACTTTCATTTCTTTGTAGCATGTCTTTGCCAGAATAAATTTTTATTTTATGCTTTTTAGGGCTTCACAATAAAAAGCTTTTAACGTTAAAAAATGATTTTTTACTTAAATTTTATTTTTGCATTTTTGTTGCAAAAAAAGAAAAAGCTTCTTAAAGAAACTAGTCAAAATTTCTGAGGATATTGTGTAGACAACGGAAGATTTTCTTTTATCAATTGACATTTTTTCTATTAATTATCGGCAAAAAAAGTACCATATTATTTTTCGAGAACTGAATCCGGGACCGTCGAATTGTCATCATGACGCTCTAACAAAACGTCTAAGAACAGTCAAGAAAAGTCATAGAATATTCTAGAAAAGTCTACCAAATACTTATATAAAAATAATATTGTTCTTGAATGCTTTTTGAAATATTTGGAATGTTTAAAATTATTCATCTTTTGCAAAAGTGAAATATCTATATTTCTCTTTAAAATTTTCTTGTTGTTGAAACTTTTATGATTATATAGCATGTTTCTGCAAGAATAAATTTTTATTTTGGGCTTTTTAGGGCTTCACAACAATAAAAAACTTTCAGTGTTATTTTTATTTTTATTTTTATTTTTTATTTTTACTGAAATTTTTATTTTATGCGTTTTAGTAACTCAAAAACAGCTTCTTAAAAAAACTATCAGAATTTCTTAGGATACTGTGTAGACAATGAAAGATTTTCTTTTATCAATTTACATCGTTTCTATTAATTATCTGCAAAAAAGTAACACATCAGCTTTCGAGGAACGAACCCACGAGCATCGCGTTATCACCATGACACTCTAACCAAATGCATTAACGAGCGACGAAAAGGGTTGTTTAAATTTACATTAAAGTGGAGACGCCTTCTTTTTCAGAGTGACACAAAGACATACGATGGCAAAAATCCAATTTCAATAAAAGGCTTCAAATTTTTTTTACTTAATTTTTTATTTTATGCTATTTAGTATCTAAAAAAAAAAAAAAAAAAGCTGCTTAAAAAAATTCTTCAAAAATTCTTAGAATACTGTGTAGACAATGAACAATTTTCTTTTATCAACTGACACATTTTCTATTAATTATCTGCAAAATTTAACACATCGCTTCTTCGCGAATGGAACTCACCACCATCGCATTAGGAACTTGACACTCTAACGAACTGAGCCAACGAGCGACGATAAGAACAGCTGACATTCACTTTAAAGTTGAGGTTCCTTGTTTATTAGCGTGACACGAAGACGCGATAACGAAATCCAATTTCAATAAAAATCTTCTAAAAAAATTATTTTATTTATTTATTTTTACTTAAATTTTTATTTTATGCTTTTTAGTAACTAGATAAAAAGCTATTTTAAAAAAACTCTTCAAAAATCATAAGGATACTGTATACAACAACGAAAAATTCCTTTTATAAATTGACACCTTTTCTATTAATTATTTGCAAAAATTAACAAGACGCTCTAACCAACTGAGCCATTAAGAGATATAACGAATTGCTTACATTTTCTTTTCTTTTCTTTCTTTCTCTTTTTTTAACGGAATTGTCTTTTTTTTTAGCGTGACAGAAAACGCGATGACAAATCCATTTTCATATTATATATATATATATATATATAGGGTAGGTGCTCCAGTGATTGGCATACTCCAGTAATTGACATCTATCCAGAAATAATTAATAAATAAGAAAAATAATAAAATCATATATTTTACATATAAGAATTTTAACATTTTATGTCAAACACTGGAGCATAGGGTGCTAATAACTGGTAAAATGAATAACTACCAGTGTTAAACACTGGAACATAGGGGGCCAATTACTGATAAAATGGAAAACTGGCAGTGTCAATTACTGGAACATTGAGTGGGTGTCAAATAAAAATTCATAAAAAAAATAATGGCTATCAAATGTATATATTTTAACATATATGTGGTTCTGAATGTCTTTCATACCATATGTACTAACTTAAGATTTCTAAAAATATTTTCTGATGGCTAGAACATTAAAAACATCAGAGATTGCTCTAAAAGTGTCAATCACTGGAGCACTTACCCTATATGGTAGAGAAAGCATTGTTTTGGGGTTAAATTTTCGAAATTGAGTTTTTGTTATACTTACACGTTTTAAGGTTCCCTATATATAAAGCTTCGAAAAATATTTATTGATGTATTTTTTTCTTAAAACTTTTTATTTTGAGCTTTTTTAATGTCTAAAATATTTTGCGTTTTCTAATAAAATAAAATAAAAAAACTCTTCTTAGTATCTTAAAACACTGTGTAGTCAACAAAAAATTTTCTTTTATCAATTGACACATTTTCTACTAATTATCTTTAAAAATTAACAAGTTGGACCTTCGGGGATCGAACTCTATACTATCGCGTTATTAACATGCAGCTCTAATCAACTAAGCCAAGGAGCGACAAACTGAACAATTTATATTAACTTTAAAATGGGGGCGCCTTGTTTATTAGCGTGACACGATAACATAGTCAATTTCATATAAAAAGCTTCTAAAAAGCTAAACAAAATATCCGAAACTATTTGAATTTAACAGTAGTTTAAAGATTGATTAAAAAATATAAGTGGAAAACTCTGATCGAATTTTAAAAGCAATGAAGTCAGAGTATGTTTGATCCAGTTAATGATAGAAATTGCTTATATGAATTCGCATTAGTTTATGCAAGCTAGCGTAATGATGCGGTTTTCAAGAATCAGTATCAGTATACAGACGATAATTGCAGGTCTGCAACACTGATTTAAGCGTCATAATAACGAAAGTGAACTTTCTACTGCTCGGAAATGTTACATCTTTTTTGCTAATTAGAATTATCAAAGTAAGTTTTCGTCTTTCTTGTTAGAATGAGATAAGCCGTTATACTTTTTAAGCTTTCTTTAAAGATAACGATCAATGGTTTCTTACGAATTCATCTACTGGTTTTATTTATATTTATTTAAATGTTTTTCATTTATAGAAGTTAGAAAACGAAGCGTTAATTTACCCAAATATAAATGAACTCATTTTTACGATTATTAAAATTGATTTGCAGTATCATTTCGATAGTTATTTTTGTGAAATATAAGCATTATTTTAAAATCAGTTATATTTTGTGTACAGGTAATCTGTGGAATTGGCTGTTTATTTTTAACTTTTGTAATAACTTAGAGACAGATTTATTATATCAGTATTTATACCACGAAATAAAATATAAAGTTTCTTTATAACTGTACTGTGTATTTATGTAAATAAATCATTCAAAAATGAACTGTTTGGAATTATGTCGATATGACTTAAATCACTTCTTGCCATACTGATTCTGGTATTTGAAGAGAAATTTAGCTCAATACTTTCTTAGATATGATTTTCATAATAAACCAAACGAAAAAAATAAAAATAAAATAAAGGTAAGGTATGTGTACCAGTAATAAACACTTTTAAATACAAACTTTAAAAATGCTTTTTAACGCGTACGTAGGTTCACTTCGCTTTCAGTGTTGATGTTACAACTCTCTACTATTAATAGTATTAATGTACTGAACTACGAAAACTTTTAATTATCAACACATAAAGATTAATTTAACTGAGACAGTACAAACTTATTTTTATAACTTAATGCAATTTCTAGTTGTTTTGAATAAAATTAGCCAAATTTTGTTCGCTTTTCATTTGCTGATTTCGATCTGATTTCTGTATCCTCTGCTTTCATATATTAAAGTATCGAGAAATCATATATGGTGTTAAAATTTTGATTTTGGGTTGGAATCTAGTTGAAAATACTTCATTCCATTATATATATTGAATTTTTTTTTTTTTTTTTTCAACTGAGTGAAAATAATGCCTGGACCGGGACTCGAACCACGGATCTTTGACTTACAAGGTCAAGGCTCTACCAACTGAGCTATCCAGGCCGACATCCCGGTCAGCATTACTCACTCAGACAACCTTATAGGCAGAAACAATCTGGTCTATCATTTAGATAGGTCCAGGCATTATTTTCACTCAGTTGGGTCCAGGCATTATTTTCACTCAGTTGGTAGAGCCTTGACCTTGTAAGTCAAAGATCCGTGGTTCGAGTCCCGGTCCAGGCATTATTTTCACTCAGTTGACTATCTAAATGATAGACCAGATTGTTTCTGCCTATAAGGTTGTCTGAGTGAGTAATGCTGACCGGGATGTCGGCCTGGATAGCTCAGTTGGTAGAGCCTTGACCTTGTAAGTCAAAGATCCGTGGTTCGAGTCCCGGTCCAGGCATTATTTTCACTCAGTTGAAAAAAAAAAAAAAAAAAAAAAAAATTCAATATATATGATTTCCTTCCACAGTTGATTGTGTGATTTTATTAAAAAAAAAAAATTGTATTTCATTCCATTAGCCTATTTTGTGTTTTTGAAAATTTAAATTTTTATAATATATGTTTATATTTTAGCTGTTAAATAATTGACGTTTATTAAATTATTTATAATAGTTAAGTAATAAGAATATTTTGAAACCAAATATAAAGAAAGGGTGGGGTAGAAAAGTGCAAATCTGCAATAATAAAAGATGTCTGTCTGTGCACCTATACGTTCAGCTCCTACTAAACGGAAACTCGCGTAAATATGGGCTAGGACCCCTTAGAAAGACCCCCACGGAGGGCATTCCCCCTCTAGGCCTAGGACACATCAGGAGTCAATCGGCCTTAAATCCTACAACCAACCAACCAACCTACTAAACGTAGAAGTACAAAAATTGACATACGGGTGTTCAGAAGCCTTCCCGGAGGGGAAAGTGAAAAAAAAATTTAAAAATTTTAATTAGTTGCAGAGATATTGAATAAAACGCCAGCCTATGTCAATAAATAAACAAGTCAATTCTGAGCTTAAAATGCGTTTATGCAACGTTAAATTGGCAAAATTTGAAATATCAATCCATTATTTTCAAATTCGGTATCAAATTAAAGGGGCGGTTTTTCTCAATCCAGGGGCGCAAACCGCTTACCGATGGGACAATTTGAATGAACTTAATTAACTAAAGTATGAAATTTTAGTACCAACACTTCATTATTTCATTTCTCATTCTAGACATCTCAGACGGATGTCTGCAGATGATTTTCCGTTTTGAATAATTGCTTTTCAATTTTTGATCTACCACTTGACAAATTACTAGAGATTAAAATAGCACAGTTTGAATTTTTGCAATCACTTCGTTTATCTATCTATCTATCTATCTATATATATATATAAATAATGAAAATTTTGTCATCACGATAACTCCCGAAATAATACTCCAAATGTAACCAAATTTGGACAGTGAACTGATCTTATAAATATCTTGAATGAGTTCGTTAACCAAGTTACTCCGACGTTTTGTTTTCAAGTGGCAGCCACTTGAAAATTTCAAACCGACATTGTAAAAAGCATATTTAAAGCAAGATTTGCTTGAATTTTGTTGTAAATGCAGGCCACATAGGGGTCTCAATGAAGTTTATTAATGAAGTTTATCCGCCATTTTTAATAAAGTGGCAGATATTTTAAGTTAAGCGGGACCACTTGAAAATTTAAAATCACTATAACTTCCGAAATAATACTCCAAATCGAACCAAATTTAGACAGTGTCTTAACTTATCTTATAATAAATATCTTAGATGAGTTTATTAACCAAGTTGCTCCGCCATTTTGTTTTCAAGTGGAGACCACTTGAAAATTTCAAATTCAAATTATAAAAAGCGTATTCCGAATTTGGTTGAAATTTGATGTAAATATAGACCACATAAGGGTCTCGATGAAGTTTATTAATGAAATTTATCCGTCACTTTTAATAAAGTGGCAGAAATGTGAAGTGCAACTAACTACAACTTGTCATGTAAATAAATATAATTAACAACGAAGGAAAAGGAAAAGTTAAAAATGGCGACAAAAAGCATTTTTTCATTTTTTGTTAAAATAAAAAAACATCGTTTTAAAATGTATACAGATCTATGATTTAATGATTTGTTTTAAAGATACGTTCTTCTGAAAAATACTCACATTGAAGATGCACATCCCTTGGGGGTATTTTCCTCCAGGGAGGGAAGCAATGTTCGTGCATATACTAAGTTTTTTTTTTAGATTTTTTTTTTTACAAAGATTCGTTTAAAATAATTCATATTTAGTACAGTTTAAGGATTTGCATCAAAAGTTTACAGACTCTGTTTATGTCAAGGTGCAACTATATAGAAATTTATATAAAATTTTATGCATTAGTTCTTGAGCTAGAGCTGCCAAATCCTTTTTTTTTTTTTTTTTTTTTTTTTTTTGACACACACATGGAGAGACACATTTTCTAAAAATGGTCAAATCGAGTTCAGGACCTCTAAAAGGTGTAAGTTCGTCGAAAACCAGGTCGAAATTTTTTAGGAAACCAATACTTTCTTCTGTTAAATATAGAAAATGTAACAAAGAAAATGAAGTAATATGAATAAAAAGTAAAGTAAAAATAGTCATTAAAAAATTTTTTTTAATGACTTTTAAAATCATTATTTTTTAATTGTAGCAAAATGATGAAAAACTCTAGGCCTTAAGTGAATATAAATGGAAAAAAATCGAAATTTTCATAAAAATTCATAATTAAATTCTATTTGAAAACTAAACATCCGGGAAGCATCACAAGGTGTTAACCCTACAAGGCACTCAGTTCCATATGTGGAACAGCGACTTTAATCGTTCCTATAGCTATACACTGTAAAAAAATAACTATTACCAGCTGCAAGAAACTCTCTGTGATTGGAGAAAATAATTATTTTCTCCAATCACAGAGAGTTTCTTGCAGCTGGTAATAGTTATTTTTTTACAGTGTAAAACTATTAGTAGCGACATCTCTTGACATTTTGATAGAAGCTACTGGCATTTAGCAATGTAGTGATACGAATCTTTACCTAAAGATGTCGTTCGTGTTTTTGTTATAGTGCACTCAGTGTGAAATTTGAGTGAAAGTGATACGTTAGTCGTTTGTCTGAATTTAAAAAAAAAAAAAAAAAAAATAGTTATTGAACAATTTTGACTCGAAAAAAATACTGTGTTGTTCTATGTATGTGTGTCCAATATACAATACTATTTCCAAAACAATTCAATTGTACTAGTTTAATACCAAAAAGTATAGTTAAGGCTCAGTGTACCGTATGTGGAACTGAAATAAAAAGTTGATTTTTCCGTAAAATATGGTTTTATTTTTATAAGTTTTCCCTATCTTCTGATCACTAATTAAAACCTATATATTTTTGTCGCGCACTAAAAAAAAATTGAGCCTTGTAGGGTTAAAAATGTACGCTTCATCTGTCATACCCTTCAGCCCCCATTTTATTCTATGGAAAAATTTGCTATGTAAATTGTTCATTATGTAAATATATCTTTTAAAATCTCGTTTTCCCATTCAGAAATTCGAAACTGTTAAATTATTTCTTGTTTTCCTCGCAAAACTTATATTTTTGATATTTCATATTAAAAATATAAATTATTAAACCTGTAAAAAGCGAAACATTCGCTTACAAGGGAAGTATGAATCAGTAAAATTCCTACTGAAACCAAATCAAGCTTAAATTAAAGAGCATGGTCGAAAACATAGGATAGAGTACAAACATTGCGCAATACCCCCCCCCCCTCCCCCCACGATGGGTCAAAATATGACCCTAGAAGTTTAATATCTGTTTCTATGAAAACCAATTAAATACAAGCACTAGGAAGAAAGTATAGCGCAGTGGTAGAGTGTGGGAGGCATAGAGATAGAGTACCCCGAAGGTCATACTTTTTAATTTTTTAAATTTCAACTGAAAAAATTGTTTACGTTTTAAATTAAACTATTAATTTAAGAGAAAATATTTACTATGTTAAGAAAGTTTTTTTCAGCGCGGACAATTCTGAATTTTTTTTTTTTTTTTCAATTTTTAACGGAAAAAAAATTATTATTTTTTTAATTAAGGGAACTTGGCCTTTTTGACGTTAGCACCACGCACCACTGATGGTTTCATATAAAAGCTTATCTTTCCATTAGATATTTATAAATTAAACTATATTACGTTCATTCAATAAAATATATATTCAGGCAACAATTCTTTTGGTTTTTGATATACTTTTTACAGATTTGAAATCTTTGAATTGCGTTTACTCCATTTATATTTTTTCATGGATTCACGGGGCCCACCAGCGGCCGAGCGGTTCTGCGCTCAAAGCTGGTAGACGTGAGGTGCCGGGTTCGATCCCAGGTCGCGCTCGTCGGTCTAGCCGTTCGGAGTTTTCCGTGGTTTTCTCCGAAACATGCGTAAATACGGGCTAGGACCCTTTAGAAAGACCTCCACGGAAGGCACTCCCCCTCAGGCCCAGGACCTACAGCAGTCAATCGGCCTCAATCCCAAATCCCAATCCCATGGATTCACGATCTTAAAATACTAAAAATTCTATAGATATTTAAGAAAAGATTTGATATATTTTTTTGGTTGCTTAATAGAACCTACTTAAAAGAATTTGGGATGGATTTTTAAATTTATTAATCAGTTTTTGGGTAAACGTGTATGTCTATGTAAAAATTTGCCAGAAAAAAAAAAAAAAAAAAGAAAATGTTTATATTTTAAAATTTTCTTTTAAATATGTTGCAAAACCCATCCTTTATTCTTTTAAGTAGGTTTTATTAAACATTAAAAAAAAAAAAAAAAATTGTTAAATATCTGTAGAAGTTTTAGCATTTTGAACGTCATGAATTTACGAAAAAATGCAAACTGAGAAAATGTAATTTAAAGTTTTGAAATTTGTAAAAATAATATATCAAAAACCATAAGAATCGCTGCCTGAATATAAATTTTATTGAAAAAAAAAAAAAAAAAAAAAACCTAATTAGTTCAATTTATTAAATGAAAATATAAACTTTAACATGAAACTTTCAATGGTGCCAAGTCAAAGGTGTCAGTCCCCTTAAAAATAAATGAATAATTTAAGGGAAAATACTTTTATATTACATCTAAATACAATTTTATTCGAAATTTGGAAACAGATGTTGCTCAGCTATTTGATGTCGCATTTAACTTCTATTTCAAATATTAAATTTACAGCTGTTAAATTTGGTGGTGTTGCAGAAACTGACAATAAAATTATGGACAAGGACAAATTTTCTCGGTATGATTTTCACTAATTTATATTTAGTTTACATCTAAAACATTTCAATATCTGGGTAAATATGAATTTTATAAATTTAGTAACCTCGATGAAAAGGCAAATATTTAACAAAATGTTCATGATGAACAATATTTAACAGTGAATAAGATTGTAATTGTGATTAATTTACTTATATATCTTGTGCTCATTGTGAAAACTGTTTTTGCTTTCATCAATTTTGTACTTCTAATCACAGTTATTATAAATCAGAAACTACATTTGTCATTTTAAATACGATTTTCTTTTTTATAAATAAATATATTTTTTTAATTCCTTGTTAATATTTTATTAAGTAGTTTCTCATGAAAAAAAAAAAAAAAAACACTTAATATTTTTTCTTAAATTAATAATTTAAGTAAAATTGTAGAAAAAAAAAAAAAAAAAAAAAAAAAAAAACCCTTGCCTGGACTCATTTTCAGTACCTTTCACACACGAGTCAAACACTCCACCACCACGCCACACTTTTTTCTTATTGTTTATGTTTCGTTAGTTTTCATGGAAACAGCTAAAACTTCTAGGGCCATATCATGACCAAAAGTTGTGCAAATTTTGCCGTCTACCCTACGTTTCGACCATGCACTGTATAATTTAAGCTTGGTTTGGTTTCAATAGGAATTTTACTGATTCCTTCTTCCTTTGTTAGTTTACTTTTCGCAATTTATATCTTCAAAATGAAATATAAAAGTTTGAAACAGGTGAAAAAAAAGAAGAAGAATCATAAGTATCATTCTTGTAGGCCATTAAAGGGTTATATGAGTTTCGAAGGTTTAAAAAAAAATCCTATTTTTTCTATCTTTTTTTAATATAATAACTAATATATATATTTATATATATATTCAAAATATTGAACGCATAAAAGAGCAACATTTAAATAATATTTTATAAAAATTTTCATTAAAAATTTTGACAAATTCAGCCGGTGGATCTTGATTTCCGTTGACGCTTGAGAAAAGCGATGGACACGATTTCTCAAAAATAATGCGCTGATTTTATTGAAATTTTGCGCACTTCAAAATAAACTTGACTAGTGCTTGAATAAAGGATTTTTTTTTTTTTTTAAATTTTGAATTTTGGGCAGAATTTTACGCAAAAACAATACAATTACACAGGTCAAAAAAAAAAAAAAAAAAAATTTTTTTTTTCGTGGTGCCTGAAACTTTCAAACTGATTTTTGAATATTTTGGTGCTGCTAATTCCAAAAATGTGATCCATTTTGTCCTAGCAGCTCTAGTTTATGAGATATAATTATAATTGTTATGAATATTATCACTGTTATTATTATTACTATTATTATTTTTATGACTATTACTATTACTAATATTATGACTATGACTATTATTATTATTATTCTTTTTTTATTAAAATATAATTGAACTTAATGATTGATACTGAGGGGTGAAGAATTGAAGTGAATAATTTCTTTGGAAATTATAAAACTTCTAACTATGAAGAAGTAGTGGAGATTATGCTCACTATTTTTTGTGCACTTGGTTGTAACATGAGCATAAAACTATACTGTCTGCACAGTATTTTGAACGATTTCCACATCGTTAAAAGTATGGTATTTTTAGCATATAACGTAGATAAGCTAAAAATCTAGAGCTGATGGGGTAAAACTGAAAACATTTTTGGAATCAGTGACCCAAATATAGCCAGAAATTGGTCAAAATTATTAGGCACCAAAACTACTGTTGACCAGTGTTATCGGTACATTTTACCCCACGTATAGCCTTGTAAAATTAGTTGTAATCGAAAAAAAAAAAAAAAAAAAAGAGAAAGAAAGAAAGAAAAATCCTTCGTTAAAGCATTAGTCAATTCTATTTTGAAGAAGTGTGCAAAGTTAGAATAACATCAGTGCATTAATTTTTGAAAAATCGTGCCCACCACTTTTCTGAAAGGTTTCTAAAATCAGGACCCACCGGCTGAATTTTCCAAAATTTTTAATGAAAATTTTTATAAAATATTGTTTAAATGTTATCTTTTATATGTTCGAAATTTTGAATTAAAAAATTTATTTGTTATATTAAAATAATAATAATAATAATAATAATAATGAAATAAAATAAAATAAAGGAGAAATATAGCCTTCGTATAACCCTCCTACCCCTTTAAATTTATACAATTCTCAAGTTGAAAGGTAATTTTTAACTTCTAAAAACTAAAATACGTTTTTATTACAGATTTTTAAAATCGAGAACAAGAAATTTACTTTCAATCTATGAATCCGTAATTGTTTAATTCAAATTCTTTAATTTTCTGTTTAAAGATTAAAGATGAATTACAGAAACAGTATAAGAAAATTAAACAATATATAACCTGTACAAGTCTGAACAAAAACTGTGTGAATTGAACAAAAGTTATATGCTATACAAAAAATGAAACACATTATTATATAGATACAAAATGTACAAAACATGAGGGAAATCCCAACATTGAGCGTTTCAGTTCATATAATATGAAGTCGAAGGAATTTTCTAGGGATAACAGAATTTCAACCATTCAAAAATTCATATGTTGGACGATAACCTGAAGGGTAGCAACGATTCGAGTGAATATCTTATGAAATAAAATGCCAGCAGTTTTAACTAGTCTCTGCCGTTCTTCTCCTGTGTTTTTTATTATTTTTATTTTGGTACTAGTTGTCCAACAGAATTTTGTGGTCAATGCTTCTAAACTAACTGTCGAATAAGAAATTAGCATTCTTCATTATTGTTCCCAGATGAGAATTTCCGTCATTTCGTCGATGCTTGTTTCTAAACAAATTCCTTTTTCCTTTTTTCCCCCCAGTGAAGATGTGTTATGAAACCTATGAGTTAAAAAAATCTAGCTTGCTTTTGCTATGAACTCTTCGGTTATCTCCTGATTGTTTGCATTTGCTGTTAAAATCAAACTTTATTCAAATACTTTGGACTTCACTTTTGTTTATTTCCCTTATTGGCATCAAGAGTTCTCAAAGATAAAACAAGTTTCTATAACTCAAATCAAAACCTTACAGATATTTATCGATATTGATTTTTAAAATCAGCATTGGAATCTTCGACTGTGTCTTTAAATCTACATCAGCACACTTAAAATGTTGTAATATAATGTGCAGGATTGACAACAGAATTCATAACAATTAAAAGTAATTTCCTAATATTGATATATATATAGAGAGAGAGATAGATATATATATAGATATATATAAAGATTATAGTAAAAGAATGTAAAGATAGTCCTTTTTTTTTTTAACTTGTTAGCAATAGAATTTAAATAATTTTTGGGGAATATATATATTATTTTTACTATAATGTAAGTTTATAAATTGTTGTCGATCTCTATGTGTAAATAGAAATAATAATCATTTTATTACCTTTGACATGAGCATTTGTTAAAATTATTTTTGTAAAAATATTAATAATTAATTAATCTTGTATTTATTGTATTAATATGTTTTATTAAGTATATTATTTTCTAATATTCTTGCCTTTTGTATTTCAGAACGTTTGTAACGATGCCTCAAACAGAGGAAGAAGTTAAAGACGATCATATTTCAGATTCACCTAAAAAAACCCCTACATTATGGCAAAAATTCCACTTCAGCGGTAGAGTGATTATGTGCAGTGTACTTTTTGGTATGGGATTAGTTCTGATTGGTGGATTAATATTTGCTATTAATGTGGATGACGACACCGGTAAGAATGAAAAAATTGATGACACGGCTGTTGAATTGCCTACGAAAGCACCATCAAATTATGTTGGTCCTGTTGTCATGGGCATCGGTGGCTTCATTGTAGTAGTTGGAGTAATTATGTGCCTTTTTGAAACTCAAGTCTGTCGCAAGAAAACTGGTGACACTAAACCTTTGATATCTGATAAGGATGAAGGCGTTGAAGTAAAAGTTTCAGAATCTTCACCAATTCCTTCATCATCTCATTGTCACAAAAATCATAAACATAAAATTCGTAAAGCTTCATCATCACCCAGAAAGACAAAGGGTAAACATACGAAATCTCATTCTCATGAACAAAAACAGGCATCTTCTAAATCCCCTCCTATCTCAATTGATAAATCAAAAAGTTTTATGACCTCAAGTGAAGAAAATTTCTTAACACCTCCTAATACACTTGGCGAGCATGCTGATCTAGAACACAGGAATTCTCGTGAAGCTGAAATTCAAACATCCTCGTCTTTGATGAAATCTTTTACAAGTTCTGGAACATGGAATCAGAGCACTGAATTTCTGACTCCAACTGCGTCTTACAAAGAGAATTCTGAATCAGTAGATAACAGCGTCGAACTAGATGAAAAACAAGGCCAGGTAAACTTTGCGGCAAACGAAATATCAGCATTGGAATGTACCCAGCCCGAATATATGACTCCTTTGACGAAAGAAGAAGAAAGAATTCAAGAAATGCTCAACCAAGTAAAAAAAGAACAAATGAATTCAGGCCTAGAGCAGTCAGAAGTGAAAGAAGCAGCAGAAGCAAATTTAAGCTCAAGACATGGAAATGACAGCAGTGCGATTAATGATGAAAAGGAAATTGGCAATAATGATAATGTAAAAATTGCAATAAATGATCAGTCTTCAGATGTACATTTTAATACTTCATCTATAAAAGAAACTACCGACAAATCTAAAGAGGCTCATTTTGAAGCAACTGAAAAGGATAAACATGTTAACGAAGAAAATGCTTTTTCTGATAACTTTTCTAATGCCAGTAACGTTTCTGCAGAATGCTTTAAAGATTATAAAAATGATCCTGATTCTGAATCTGCCGATATTGTTCAGACCCATAAGAATGAGAAAGAAGACAACACAAAAAATATCCCATCCTTACGTAATTCTACAACTGAGAAAACAGATTCATTTCATCTACACAATTCTCCAACTTCACATTTGGGTGAAGATGAAAATATTCTAGATACATCTAATGCAAAAACGACTGAAAATAATCAGGAACTGGATCTAGGAAGTAGTAGTTCATCTTCTGAAGGTACTGTAGTTTCTCAAGATAGTTTCATTGAAAAGTCTAAAATTAGCGATGATCAAATTATATTATCAATGACAGAGCAAAACTGTAGTGATAAAATGAAAACATCCGATTCTTCAGAATCTCTTGAGGTAGATCCTTCATCCAATCATAATAGCAGTGATTACAGAAATTCTCAAAGTGATAATTTAAAAACAGAAAAGAATGGAGCAAGTGATCTCAACGACAAAGAAAATAATTCATTGGAATCTAAGAATACTGTTGAACAATCAAGCTAATACTTTAAGGACTGAAATTAACCTCAATTTATGTAGATGATTTAAATAATCTTAAATATTTATATTCTTAAAATTAAAAAAAAAAAAAAAAAAAAAAAAAAAAACTGAAGTAAGATAGTTGTATGTGAAAATGATTTTAAGTTCTAACTCATATATATATCAAATAAATTTAATTCAACAGGACTTTAAAAACAGTTCACATATGTAATCCTATTTTAAATTTTTAAAATATTAGTAAAAAGAAATTAACTATTTCACAGTTTTCAGTATTTTTTCTAAGGTATATCAATTTATATATGCAGTTTTTGGAATAATATGCCCTATTCTTTATTTCAAAATTTCCCATAAAAACAGATGCACAATTTTCCTATTTCTGATAAATTTCACATACAAATTAAAAATGTTATTTTTGTTATTTAAAAAGGACTTCTGAAAAATCAAACATTCATTTTTTTAATCTTTTGTTATAATTTGAGCGTTATAATTTCAGTTAAAGTTAATTCTTTTGTATCATGCATAATTAGTCTCCCTGTTATAAATTTAATTGATGTGAATGAATTCTTGTGTTCAACTGCAGTTATGAATATAATAAACTTTTCTCAGTTAAATATTTTTATTTATTTTATATCTATCACAAAATACAGGTTTGTCATATTAATAAATAAATAAATCAACCAACATCGAAAAAGCGTTAAACTTGCCTTTTTGTCATAAGAAAACATTAAGAGTTCTAGTTTTCTTTTAATTTTGTCGTTGAAGTTGTTTTTTTCAACAACATTTATTTAATCTGAATACCTTATTAGATCTCTTTCGATAAGTTAATAAGTTAAAAAAAGTATGTAACAACCCCACAGCTTTCATTACCCGGCACTATACCTAATATAAATTATTTTTGGAGATAGCGCAGTCAGAAGGCACTATATTGACCTAACTAATCATGACGATTATACCAATTTTCCTGTAGTAACTAACTACAACATACGTCGTCAGGAATCTAAAAAAGAGTTAATATAGCGAGTGAGAAGAAAATTGGTAGAGCCACTTTTTAAGGCATCCACTTCCGAGACATAAAATTGACCTATCTATTCAGGTTGCCTGTAAATTTTCCTATGTAGTAACATACAGAAGGATAGCTAAAATGGAATTTATATGTAACATTTGAAGAAAATCGTTAGTACCGAATTTTGGACACATTTCCGGCTTTCCATGTTCCGCTTTTCGAATTTTCACTAAAAATGATAAATTCAGCTTTATATTGGGCGACTTTCATTAAGAAATGTTTCTGTTCTTTCTCTCTCTCTCTCTCTCTCTTTTTTTTTTTTTTTCAATTTGGAGATTTGATAAAAGATTCCCTCTCATCTCCCCCCCCCCCCCACACACACACAAAAAAAACTTTTTTAGCTTGATAAAAACTTGAAACACTTAAATCAAGTAAAAACACGATATCAAAAATTTTGGCCGAATACAACGTATTCCATTATCTACGGTAGTCAAGTAATGGAACCAAAAATTTTAAACGGTTTAACCTCTTTAGTTGTGACCTAATTTTTCCAAAGTCTTCCGAAGACGAGATTTTAAATTGGTTATTCATTACTGCTAACTACTACAAATTTTTAAGTTCTTTGCTCCAGTAAACATGTTCATCTCATTTAGTTTTTGGATTTAAATAGGACTTTATGGGCAGTGGAGAAGAGCCTGAAACTGTCCCCTTATATTTATTGGTATTTGTCAAAGAAAATTGTCATTTTCTTTTTATTATTATATTGAATGTTTAATTCTAATGTTACCTGCTTTCAATAACGAAATGCTAATTTAAAAACTAATGGTAATTTTTTTTTTCTTTTATTAATGGAGAGTGGAATTGGTGTCAACTGAAAATTTCGTATCAATCTTGAACCGATAGTATGTGAAACATTTTCTCTAAATAACAATTTCCATATACAGAAAAATTATTTATTTTTAAAATTATCTTGGAAACGTGAATTTTAAAAAGATTTAATCATTACTTCATGATAGATTTGGTTACAATATTAAGGCCAAAAATAGATATAAGATAATGATAGTAAATATAAATTGTTATTAGGAACAAAGAATACCAAATCTTTGCAGACTCATGCCTGTTTCTATCAAAATAAATAAATAAATAAAATAAAATAAACGTTTCTTTTTTGGGGATACAATTACCAACTACGTGTTAATGTGGGCTAATAAAACTGTTGTCAGATATTAGTATTTTCCTTTATGCCAAACAAACCAAAAGAAAATTGTGCATTTATTTTAATTAAAAAACAAATAAGAGTATTTCTTCAGTTGTTAGTTTCTGAGTTTTATATGATAGTTTTTAATACTTAAAACACCCTATATCACAAATATAATTTTTAACTTCACTTTTAGAAACTATAGTTGTTTTCAGTTACAGGTAGGAATACACGGAGGAATATATTTTCTTAAACAAAACCAAACTCTAAGTATCCCACTTGATGGGATATTCTGAAATTGTCCTGGGAAGAAGACATGGTGTATAGATGAAGATTGATCAGACTTTATAAATGGTGGAAAAATACGCTTTCATACATAAATTCGAGTTATTAATGACATTTTCAAATCTCCTGGTTACTATATTTTTAGTTTAAATCAATTACGCCATATTCATAATAAAAATATAAATATTTATAACAGGTTGAAGAATAAAATGTATTTATAACAGGTTGAAGAATAAAGTGTAGTTATAATAGGTTGAAGAATAAAGCGTAGTTACAATTTCCCAGTCTTATGCTTATGCTGTTCTGATAATAATGTTGATAACTGTGATATTTGCGATACATTTTCTTTCATATATCGGAAAAAAGAAAAAAAGAAAGAAAGAAAAAAACTATTATTAAACTGGAGAGTGGAATTGGACTTAGTAGAAAATTACAACTTGTAATTTTCGGACTTTAATATGCACCGTAATAATTGGATCTACAAATATTTCGAATAATTCTTATTACTATTCAACAATGTAACGCTGCATGAATTTCAAGGATTATAAAATTTTGTGTTCAATAATGTAAAATGGAACAGATTTGAGTTTTGGAGTTGATTATTTGCCTATTTATTATGATCATAACTACCAACTCTTCCGCTTTTCACGGAAGATTTCATATCGCTATTTAATAATAGTAAAATCTAAGATGTTAAATCGCAAAAAAATTAATATCATAGGTTTCGATTAAAAAAAGATGGTAATAAACATTATTTTAAAAACGCAAAGTGTGGCAGCTAATTAAAATCATTAAAAATTACAAATATTCATCTTGTCAAAGCTTTTCGCCCTGTTTATCAGGGCATCATCAGGACAAATTCAAGCCATGTTTAATTACAAGTGCAGCAACAGTTCAATTATATATATCAATAAAAACATATGACAGTTACAGTTAATTTTGATAAAACAGTCTGAAATAGTAAATTCGGAAATTTAGCTGAGCTTCACTGGGTCACCATGAAGCGACTTACAGTCTGGAGGTAGAGAACTTGTATTTGGTACCTTAAAAATGGCTTGAATTTGTCCTGATGATGCCCTGATAAGCAGAGCGAAAAGCTTTGACAAGAGGAATATTTGTAATTTTTAATGATTTTAATTAAATTTGTCTTTCTTTGTACGTGTTTTGAAGTGTAATTTTTTTTTATCAAATTAGAAGTTTTTTACAATGACACGTGGTTTCTAACTATCTCTATATGAGATGTAATTTCATAGAAATGTGTCTGGAATACCAATTTAGACACATAAATGTCTGAAACACGTAAAGATACAAATTTTCAGACACCATACACCTCTGAATTTAAGACACATAAATGCTTTTATAAAAATAGACTAAGTTAAGTGTCTGAATAATATTGATATGTCTGAATTTCAGACATATTACAGTTTTGACACTTGGAAATTGAGACGTTTTACAATTCAGACACCTAGAAATTCAGACATTTTACAGTTCAGACACATGGAATTTCAATTCATTTTACAGTTCAGACTTTAGCAATTAACTTAGCGTTTTTTTTTTTCTTTTTACATGGATTCTATTTTAAGTAATATGCATAGGGGATTTAAATTTCTTTTCACATCCGCTTCATTTAATAATATTTTATATAATAAGTGCTTGAGCTATTTAGACCATTTAGCTTTGTGAAATTGAATTTTTAAAGAAAAAGAAATCGAATATGTAAACCAGCAATCTCGAACGATTTGTACGCGACTTCTGCTTATTTTTTTCAATATGATTTCTAAAAAAAAAAAATCCGCAGGAGTTCCTACATATCAGTGTAAGGTGAGAGAGAGAAAAAAAGAAACCGTTTTTGAAATATAGGCTACACATTTCGCACATTTATCAGACATATTTCAAAAAGAAAAAAATTCTAAAATCATTCACATAAAATGGAAAATGGAAATGTACATTAAGCTGTAGCTATTTTGTTGATAACTTTAATTAATATATATATATATATATATATATATATATATATATTAAAAGATAAATTTGCAATTTGTTTGACGAATACTACACATCTATATTACTAACCAAAGAAAACTTACAATCGATGATTGTAGCTCAGTCGGTTTGTAGCTGGTCTGTGAATCCATAGTTCCTCAGTTCGAGTCCGGCCTGTCGGAGAGGGTCGCTAAGTGTAGGAATTTTCGCATAAGCATTTTCTGTATGCACTAAGAAATTCTATAACCCTTTTTTAACCGGTAACTAAATCACACGCAATCTCATTTACTTATTTATTTTTATAATTTATTTATAAAAAATGAAGTTAAAATGGCTGCTTTAAGTCATTTTAAGTATCTTAAATCCAGTCACATTCATGTCTTAATTTAAGACATCTTACGTGTCTTAAAATTTAAGACACGATTTCGTGTCTAAAAATAAGGACACTCATTTAAGACACTTATGTGTCTGAATTTATGACATCAGAATGTGCAGGGTAGATATTTAGAATGGCATTGCATTGCATTTCAGTGCATCTAATAACGTATGCATCTTTAAAAAAAAAAAAAAAAAAAAAAAAAAAAAAATCCGCAGGAGTTCCTACATATCAGTGTGAAACAAGAAATTTTCCAGTTTTCACGTAAATAGTGAGTGTTCCGTAAAATGTAAGTTTAAAAAAGGTGAGAGAGAGAGAGAGAAAAAAAAAAAAGAAAGAAGAAACCGTTTTTGAAATATCAGAGGCCGCACTTTTCGCACATTTATCAGACATATTTCAAAAAGAAAAATATTCTAAAAATGTTTATATAAAAGGGAAAATGAAATGTATATTAAGCGTTAGGTATTTTGTCGATAACTTTAATAATAATAATAATATATATTAAAAGATAAATTTACAATTTGTTTGACGAATACTACATATCTATATTATTAACCAAGCTAAAAAGTTAAAAGTTTGATAGTCTATAAGAATTCCCAAATCTTTAATAATGTGCCCCAAGATTTTAAATACAGTGAAAATACTGAACTATTCATTATTTAAAAATTTTCATGATTAAATAACATATGTTCAC
This sequence comes from Salticus scenicus, assembly GCA_963930645.1. Taxonomy (NCBI): domain Eukaryota; kingdom Metazoa; phylum Arthropoda; class Arachnida; order Araneae; family Salticidae; genus Salticus; species Salticus scenicus. The sequence goes on from OZ005657.1 coordinate 186,444,653, forward strand.
AGAAGTTATAAAAAATATAAGACAAAATTATATGGTAATTTCCAAGGCTTTTAAAGAAAATAATAATAATAATAATGAAACCCTAAATTTTTGCATTGCAAGATGCTTAAAAAAAAAAAAAAAAAAAAAAAAAAGAGTTAACATTGCTCAGCTTATTTTGATGAAATTTTTGTAAATACATTCAAATAAGTTTTTTTATGCATTTCTATGATCATAAAAAGACGTAATAGTGCCACATCACTAGCCCAGATATAAGGTTACGAAAATGATAGATTTCGCCTTTCAGTGGCTTATTCCGTAGAGGTTTTAAAAATTTACCTTATGACATGGTTTACAACAATATTTTATATTTCAAGGTTGAATTTTTACCTTTTCAAGACTTCATAAAATCCATAAAAACTACGTTTAAATTTTGTCGACTAGGAATATTTTTATAACCTTTCGTACAAGATTTTATGCCTTTTGTTAAAATCTTTTGAAAAGTATTTTTTACTTTAAATTCACAGGGTAATGAAGGTTTGAAAAATATGAAATTTCTATATAAAAGTGACTTCTAGATAAATTTTCTATAAGTCTGAGCACACCTAATGACGCAGTGGTCATCCCTCAAAACTTAATTGCAACGTACGGGGTTCTAATCCTGGTTCCGCCATGGATTTTCGATATTCATTTTAAGCTGTTCTACAACCCTGTCTGATTATCCCCAGTGTCCAAAAAATGACTGTCGTAAGACAGAGCCATGTACAAGTTTAAAATAAAGAGTTTTTTAAATTTCTTTATCATATATTTTTAGGCATACTTGACAGATGAACCTTGTAAGCAGATAATATAACATCCCTAAAAATTATCTTAGAATTTTTACATTTTCATGTGTTACACATAAAATCCTAAAATATATCTTTGATTTTTGTAAGCTAAGAACGGTTTACAAGCGTTGTTACAAGCTTTTTAAGCCTAGTTCCGAAAAGATTTTGGAGTCTTTTAAACTTTATATCCATAGGGTTAAAAAAAAAAAAAAATCTTAAAATGATATCCAGAATATAATTAGTTCTAGTATGTGTGTGTGTGTGTAACATGAGATATGTGGTTTGGGAAATTAAGGAAATACACAATTCGTGGTTGCAAAGTGAAACTTGCAAAACCCCACAACACTTTTATTGAGAATTTTGTAGACAAACTATCATAATATGTGCCGAAGTGTATAAAAAATAATTAAATGGCAGTTTTTATTGAGATTCGGATAGGTTGTATTCCTTTTATAAATTCCCTGCAAAGTACTTGGTGCTATTTAGAAATAACAATCTGGTGAATGATCGGTAGATTCTCTCCAAATCATGGACACTGCAATCGGCATTGTACGATCTTTATTATTAACCCAATTATTTCTGATTCGATAACTAAAATAACGATTATATGTTGTTTTAATCAGTGAGGTGATAGCTTGCCTCTGACTAGAGTGGTTGTTTAACCACAAACCTAGAAAGAGTTGTCAAGAGAGTTCACACAAACTCAAGCATCCTAAAACGAGAAATAAATATCACCAAGCTAAAAACAAATAATAACGATGAGATTAAATGTAAATATTCATTCATAAAATCGAATCAGGTAACAATTGTAACCTGTTTTACATATAAAAAATTTTCTCAGCTTTTACTCGTGTAAAATGATTTTGCTATCCGCAACATTTTCTGAATGAAATTTCACTACAATCCATGCTTGTGAAAAGAAAATTAGAACTAATTTTCAATTTTAATTGTCATTTTCTTTTTCAGAGACATCGAATCCATATAAATTTACTAATTTTATCTAATTTTGAATTTTGGTGTTGAACAGTGTAATTGGCTCATTTATATTTGTATTTATATAATGCAAAAATATAAATGCAAAATTTTCTTACAAAGCATTTAGGAAGATAAACATTACTAATAACTAATACTAAATTTAACTGCGTTTGTCTTAATTGTGATTATTTTAAATCAACAATTAGTATTTTAAAACCATAATTATACGTTTTTATTACAAGATATATTACATAAAGGATTGCGAAATGGCTTTTTTCTCAAAATGTTATTGTTGCCATTATTAAACAATCTGAATATTTTTTTTCGACGTGAGACTGTCTCCCCAGTAATGATCTTTTGGTCCTTTGCCACAATGTAGTCGGCACTTCCACCTGTCTCCCCTTCTGTACCACATCATATTGCCGACCATGCAACCCATGAAGACTAGGATGGCAGAACCAATGCAACTTATCCATATAAGAGTTTGAAAATGGCTTCCAGAAAAACTTGGAATTATGTAAATTGGTACTAGCAGCCATGGACTGAGAATGCACAAAAATGTCCCAGGAACAAAGAGACAGAGTGAGATGCAGTCAGTGCACACTTGAAGTTTTGTCTCAGGTTCATCACTGTTTAAAGTGGATCTACTTGACCACCTATAAGTAATATAAGAGATAAAAGTACATTTTATTAAGCAAATAGATTAAATTTAAAAAGTACATTTTTCTTATGTCACATTTTCTTTTGATAAATAAGTCCGATTTGCCACATTTAACCGCCACACAAGTCTAAATCTAAAATTTTGAATTGATAATTTTGGTTGATCTTTATATTTTTTTGGTGAGCTGAAACCAAAACCGAAGCCAGATTTTCTTTATCACGTGTAGAGTTTTGTCAATACAGGCTGTTTACCGACACAATTTCTTCCGTGACTTTTTTACCAATATAATTATATAATAACTTTTATTGTATGTTTCCATGATTAATTATAATTAATCATGGAACACACTAGAAACTACAAAAAATGAAGAAATTGTGTCGGTAGACATTCTGTATTGGCAAAAATCTATACGTAAGAGACAAAAACTGGCTTCATTTTCGGTTTCAACATACCAAAAGACATATGTATCAGCTAAAATTATCCTATCAAATTTTGCCAACAATATTTTTATACACATGTAGACCTGCTAACTATGCTAGTTTATCTATAATGGTATTAAGCCCCGCCTTTTTTTCACACCAGAATAGTTGTAGAGCAATAGCATAGCTGCCAAGTTTTTAAATTTATTCCGGAATGATGTTAGTCCTGCCCAATTTTCACACTGTAATATTTTTAGAGTAGTTGTCTTTATATTTAATTGTAATTATATACTGAATTAAAATTTTCGACAAAGATTACGGTGTGGAAAAAAGGGCGGGGCTAACAACATTCCGGAATAAATTAAAAAACTTGGCAGCTATGCAATAGTCTTCTTATTTAATCATGAGAATACATTGCTGAATATTACTCTACAACTATTCTGGTGTGAAAAAAAGGCGGGGCCTAATACCATTACGGATAAACTAGCAAAGTTAGCAGGTCTATACATGTATTATCATTGGAGGATTCCAATAAAAAAAGAAATTTATAAAATATGATCAACATATTATACTTATTTGTGAACAGAAAAAAAAGGAGCAAAAAATGTTATTTGTTATAAGCATTTAAAATTAATTTCTTGGTTTGTCATTTCACACTCACTTTTATAGCCAAAATAAGATAATACTTTAGTTAACTCAAACATACAATTTTACAAAATTTATTAATAAATTTTATGAAGAAATATTTATTCTAATTAATAAAATTATGCTTAAGTTAAACAAACAAACAAACAAACATAGAATGCAGAAACCAGTTGGGTTATTTGTACCATTTTTTTAACAGAGAACACAACATAGTAAAGTTGAATAACATCTAACAGTTTCAAGCCATTCTATAAAAAAAAAAAAAAAAAGAGTGAAAATAAGAGCGCCGACAGACGGACGAGCAAGCAGGCTAGAAAGACTTTAACGAATCGAAGTCATAATCACTTTTAAAATTTGTTAGAAAATTCCAATTATTCCCCTAACGTATGTGAATAATTTTGTGCGGTCCAGAAAATCAATCACTAATATTAATCGTACTATGTACAATTTACAATCGTACTATATATTAATTTATTTATTTTTTGACTTAAATTAGTGAACGGAGCTTAAATTTTATTCTTAAATTAAAAGTGTTTTATCTTTTACACATTTTAACGTATTTCTAGTATTACAATACCAACAATAACGCGTCTATTGTTAAATCTTAATTGCTACAGAAGGTAAACTTTCATTTATAAACACAATGTAAAAAGATTTAATCTGTTTTTGGAATTTTAATGACTTATGCTATTATTTACTATGAATTTTGGAAAAAAAAAAAAAGCTAACAGAATAAATTTTGGTGTTGATATTGACGTTCGGGTTAAAGCCAATTGTCTACACTAGAAACCTGGGCCTAAGGAGTAGGGGATGCCCTCAGTGGGGTCTTTCTAAGGGGTTCTAACTCATATTCACGTGAGTTTCAGAGACAAAATAAATCTTAAAAAAATTGCAGCGCATTTAGGGTTGTTGCCCGTTAGCAGAAGTCTCGGCCAAATACCCATTAATTAAAGTTTTGCCCGAAAATTTACTATTTTTAATACTACTTTTTATAAAGGGTTTTCCATTAAAAATGATACAAAAAAAAAAAAAAAAAAAAAAAAAAAAAACATAAATTATTTAGTGAGACACATTTTTTTTTTTTTTTTTTTTTTTGAAAGCTTACATTATGCAATTAAGTATGAAAATAATATTGTTCATGTGAGCACCACGACTTCTCTGTACATACTGCATTTTGTCAACCCAATTTTCCATCAGTCTTCCACATAAATTTTGTGTTATTTCACGAATAACACGTTCAATGTTGATTTTTAATTGCTCAATTGTTATTGGATCATCAGTATAAACTTATGACTTAACATATTCCCAAAGAAAAAAATCACAATCGATGGAGTCGATTAAATGAATAATGTCGTCCATGAATTCTTCTCAAATTTCTCTCAGTATACATATGAACACTGATTTTGATAAAACAATTTAATAATTTCGAAACTTTGTTCAAGCGTGTATCTTTGCATGATTAAATGACATAGCATACTAAACACAAATGACACAAGAAATGTCAAAAAATAATACGCAGTATTGCCATTCTAACCATTTAAAATTGTATCATCCCTATTGGCAAACCCTTTATAAAGCAATTTTTGTATTACTTTTTCGAAGATATGTACTACAAACGATTAATGAAGATTACCATAAATAAAAATTTAAGTAAAAAAACATTTTTTTTAACATTAGAAGCTTTTTACTGTGGAGGCCTAAAAAGCACAAAAAAAAGAAAAAAAAAAAAAAATATTCTGGCAAAGACATGTTGTAAAGGAGAAAAATTTAAATATTTCCCTTTTGCAAGAGACGAAAAATTTTTAAATATTCAAAGTATTTTAAAAAGCATTCGAGACCAATATTCTTGGTTATTAGTTTTCCGTATAATTATTCGTTAAGCCATAAATATCAAAGGTCTCGAAAGCTTTTAAAATATTTTGAATAATTAAAAATTTTCATCTCTTGCAAAAGAGAAATATCTGTATTATTCTCTAAAATTTTCTTAGTGTTGAAACTTTCATTTTTTTTACAACATGTCTTTGCCAGAATAATTTTATGCTTTTAGGGCTCCATAGGGCTTCTAATGTTAATTTTTTTTTTTTTTTTTTTTTTTTTTAGTTAAGTTTTTATTTTGTGCTTTTTAGTTACAAAAAGAAACTTCTTAAAAAAACTAATAAAAATTTCTTATCATATTGTGTAGACAACGAAAGATTTTCTTTTATCAATTGTTTTTTTCCCCTTTAATTATCTGCCAAAAAGTAACACATCCGCCTTCATTGATACCATGACCATCGCGTTATGAGCGTGACGCTCTAATTAAAAGCCAAAGAACAGTCAAGAAAAGTCATAGAGCATGCTAGAAAAATCTAACAAATACAAAAAGAATACTGTTCTCGAATGCTTTTTAAAATATTTAAAAATTTTCATCTCTTGTTAATGTGAAATATCTTTATTTTTCTCTAAAATTTTCTTAGTGTTCAAACTTTATTTTTTATAGCATGTCTCTGCAAGAATAAATTTTTATTTCAGGCTTTTTAGGGCTCTACAATAAAAAGCTTCCAGTATTTTTCTTTCTTTCTTTTACTTTCTTTTTTTAAATTTTTATTTTGTGCGTTTTAATAACTGAAAAAAAGCTTCTTAATAAAAACTAATCAAAATTTCTTAAGATACTGTGTAGACAATGAAAAATTTTCTTTTAATAATTGACATCTTTTCTAGTAATTATCTTTGAAAAAATAACACATAGACCTTGGAGGATCGAACCTACGACCAGCGCGTTATTAACATGATGCTCTAACCAACTGAGCCAACGAGCGACGCGTACGCTTACTTTAATGTGGAGGCGCGTTGTTTTTTAGCATGAGACAAAGACATGATGGAAAAAACCAATTTCAATAAAAAGCTTTTAAAATATTTAATTTAATTTTTTTATTACATACATTTTTATTTTGTGCTGTTTTAACTAACTAAAACAAGCTTCTTAAAAAGAAAAAAAAAAAAAGAAAAAATCTCTTCAAAAATTTTTAGGATACTGTGTTGATAATGAAAAATAAAATTTGTCTTTTATCAGTTGACACCTTTTCTATTAATTATCTGCAAAAATTAATATATTGGCCCTTCGAGGATCGAACTCATGACCATCACGTTATCAACACGGCGCTCTAACCAACTGAGCCAACAAGCGATGAAAAGGATTGCTTACATTTACTTCAAAGTGGAGGCATTTTTTAGCGCGATACGAAGACGCGGTAATCCAATTTCAATAAAAAGCTTCTAAATAAAAATTTAAGTGAAAAATGATTTTTAAGATTAGAAGCTTTTTATTGTGAAGCCCTAAAAAGCATAAAATAAAAAATTATTGATGTAAAGACATGCTATAAAGAAATGAAAGTTTTAACACTAAGAAAATTTTAGAGAAAAATATAGATATTTGCAAGATATGAAAATTTTAAATATTCAAAATATTTAAAAAAGCCTTCGAGACCAATATTCTTGGTTATTATTTTTTTGTATAATTATTCGTGAAGCCATAAATATCAAAGGTCTCGAAAGCTTTTAAAAATATTTTGAATATTTAAAAATTTTCATCTCTTGCAAAAGGGAAATATCTATATTTTTCTCTAAAATTTCATTAGTGTTAAAATTTTCATTTCTTTATAGCATGTCTTTGCATCAATAATTTTTCATTTTATGTTTTTTAGGGCATCACAATAAAAAGCTTCTAATCTTAAAAAATGATTTTTGCATAAATTTTTATTTTGTGCTTTTTAGTTATAAATAAAGCATCTTAAAATTCTAATTAAAATTTCTTAGGATACTGTGTAGACAACTAAAGATTTTCATTTAGATACTGACATTTTTTTTTAATTATCTGAAAAAAAAAAAAAAAAAAATAGCACGTCGGCCTTCGAGGATTGAACCCACGACCAACGCGTTACCAGCATGACATTCTAACCAAAAGTCAAAAAACAGTAAAAAAAAAAGTCATAGAAAATGCTAGAAAAATCTAAGTAATGAAAAAAAAAAAAATTGTTCTTGAATGTTTCCGAAATACTTTGAAAATTTAAGAATTTCATCTCGTGTAAAAGTGAAATATCTACATTCTTCTTTAAAATTTTCTTATTGCTGGAACTTTAATTTTTTATAGCATGGCTCTGCAAGAAATTTTTTTTTATTTTATGCTTTTTAAGGCTCCACAACAAAAATTTTCCAGAGTTTATTTATTTATTTATTTGTCCTTTTTAGTTACTAAAAAAAAAAAGCTTCTTAAAAAAACTATTCAAAATTTCTTAGGATACTGTGTAGGCAATGAAAGGTTTTGTTTTTATCAAATGACACCTTTTTTTTTTATTATCTACAAAAAAGTAACACGTCGACCTTTAAAGCCCGAACCCACCCACCACAATCGTGCCATCAACATGACGCTTTAACGAACTGGGCCATTGAACGATGTGAGAATTCCTTACATTTACTTTAAAGTGGAAGCGCTTTGTTCTTTTAGCATGACACGAAGACGCGATGACAAAATCCAATTTCTAAAATAAAAAGTTTCTAAAAAAATATTTATTTATGTATTTTTTACTTAAAACATTTTATTTGGTGCTTTTACTGCCAAAAATAGTTTGTGATTTTTAATATATATATATATATATATATAAAGTTTCTTAAAAAAAAAAAAAAAAAATCCTCAAAAATTTTTTAGGATACTGTGCAAGCAACGAAAAATTTTCTACTATCAGTTGACACCTTTTCTACTAATTATCTGTAAAAATTAACCCGCTGGACCCTCCGGGGACCGAACTCTCGACCACCGCGTTCTTAACATGACGCTTTAACCAACTGAAACAAGGAACGAACAAACAGAATGGCTTATATTTACTTTAAAATAAAGGTGTTTTGTTTACTAGCGTGACACGAAGACACGATGACAAAGTCAATTTCATATAAAAAGCTTCTAAAAAGAGGACATTCAAAATAGTGACTGCTGAGACCCTTGTGGTATAGCAGAAAATATCAAGTCGTATCAGAAAATACTAGTTTGCCCGTTTTATAGGTAAAAAATGATCTTGATCGTAAAAATTAAATGGGCGAAGGCACGTAAATTTACATATTTTTTCTTAATATGTAACTTTTGGATCAGCCGGTACATATATACGAGGGTTGGTCCAGAAATAAGGTTCCCAAAAAGCTCCAGCAGCACGGGAAGGTGCGAGGCGAAATCTGGCAACCGGCTGTTCCCCCACTCTCGATTCCACCCGGGCGCGCTTCGCTGCGCCGCTCAGTCTTGGCTCAGCAGCCAAGACTGAGCAGAGATGGAGGTGCCCATTGTTGCTCCCGCCAAGTGCGAGATTCGTTCCGTAATTCGCTCTTTGCACGCCAAAGGGACTCCACCCGTGGATATTCATCGTTAGTTGACACACGTGTATGGCGACAAGTGTATGTCCGTTCAACACGTCCGAAAGTGGTGCAGGGTGTTTAGTGCCGGTCGGAAGGACATTCACGATGAAGAACAGAGTAGAAGACCGTCAGTTTTGGAAGTGATTGTCGAGATGGTCCAATGCGAAGTGCTTCAAAACAGGAAGATCACCGTCCGGGAACTTGTTCCTCGGATTCCTGGGAGTTCTTACGGTATAGTGGAAAGAGCTTTGACTGAAAAAATGGGGTATAAAGCTTCCTCAACGAGTTGGCGGCGGAGTTCTACGACATTGGGATACAGAAATTGGAGCACCGTCTACAAAAATGGGCAGAAAAAGATGGCGATTATGTCGAAAAATAGAGCAAAGTGTCTTCTTTCCAACGATGTACATTGCTATGAGAATAAACAATGTTGTCTACACTGGTTCTCATAATTATAAGGACACCCGTTTCTCGATATTAACTAAACACTGAACATATTATTTAAACAAATATATTTTTTATTAATTTGAATTTCATTAATAGACTATATTTAAAAAGTTTTATCGTTTTTCTATCTTAAAAAACTTTAAAAACGGTCAAAAAGATAATTTTTCAGGTGTTCACAATTATAAGGACAGCTCGAATCTTAGTAATTTTTTTTTCAGTTATTCTTTAAATTGATATTTTATGGGGTCTCTTTTTAGAGTGAAACAGTCAGACATTCTCTCTGGTATATATGTATACATATTTTTTTTTTTTATATTCAGTTTCAATACCATTTCATACAGCATAGATGATATTCTGAACACATTTAAACTATTTAAAACTGCTTTCCACTTGCATGCACTTTTCGAATATGATAAGTTAAGGTTTTTTCAACTTTTAGGCCACGGAAAAGGCAATAATACAGAAGTTTCTTTCTTCAAACTATTTCCTATTGCTCTAGAAGTAGAGCAAAAGCGTAAGTCTTGTTGAAAAAAAAATTTTATTACCCCCCAAAATCTAACAAAAATCTGAGAATTCCATGTTTAAAATTTGCGGATATTCTCTTGATGTTCATAATAATAGAAAAAATTACTAAATTCATTCTGCCTTCAGTAGAAGCAGCTCCCCAGAGCACCATAGATCCACCTTTAAAATGCCCGATCTATATCGGGCTTTAAAAACATCTGCTCTGTCTTTCGCTATCTTCAGATCGTGCCAGTAACTGTTAAAACCATTTGGTTAATCAAGAATAAAATGTTTTTCATCCGAAAATGCAACATTTTACCATTTAATACTGTCTTTATTCAACTTTAACACAGACGTTCTTTCCCCCATTAAATGTTGATTGATTATTACAGGTTTTTTATTCATTTTAACATATTATTAATTATTTTAAACATGCATAAATGTGGACCCCAACTTTTCGTTAAAAATTACGAGCAAATTCAGCAGCAGTCATTATGAGTAGAACAGTAAGAGGAATTATGAGTCTTCGATCCCTGTAAAATAACTCTGATTTTGCATCAGATCTCTCTCCTATCGAACCAGCAGTTCAACGTTTGATCACATTTCCTTCAGCAATTTTAGATTTTCGAATTTCATTAGAAATTCGGCGGATTGAAATTATTCTTCTACTTAAAAAACACACTTATCATACTTCACTACAAGAACGTTCTTTTTTTCGAGGAATTATCAGTAATGTCCGTCCAAGAAAAATTGAAGGCTTATATATGAATTAATCTAGCGCAGTAATTAACATATTCGCATGTCAACTGTAATTTATCCGCTAGTAAGTTAAATAAAACGAAAACATCTTGATTGTCCCTATAATTATGAACATCTAAAAACGTGGAGAAAAAAACATTTTGCATTAATTTTTATTAATTTTGTTTCATAAAAAAAAAAAAAAAAAAATAGTATTTTGGTTTTTAGAATGCAAGATATATTAAGTGCACTTAGTACAATCTTGTTCACAATTATTTTTACATTAGTTATTTCAAAACATAAAGTGTCCTTATAAATATGAGAAGGAGTGTATTTGTAAAATTGATGGGAACCTTATTTCTGGATCAACTTTGTATATTACAGATTTAGTAGATATATTATACGCTGAATATATTTTTCATTTAATTTTGTACAGTCTTTATGTAAAATGAATATGAAATGGATTATTATATTTCATGTGCATCTATTTGCTGTATTTTCTGAGTTATGTCTGATTCAAAATTTCTTTTCGTCTACTTTATGTAGGCTGACCAAATCAAAGTAACTTTACAATAGAGAAGCGTTAAAAATTGCTACAATTATCCAATTACGGATGTATTTTTTTATTCCTAATAAATAAGGACTAAAAATAAAGTATTATTGATTAATAATTTATTTTCTACAATTTTTTAAATCTTAGAAAAATGTCTTCAAAATAAAGGAAGTCCCCAGATGTCCCCATTTGTCCTCAGAAAATGGGGACATTTGGTCAGCTTACAGTCGGCTGCAAAATTATTCGAGCACTAGCCAATAATTCCTATATTTAAAAAGTACACTTAAGACTGGTTTGCTAAGTAAATCCTTGTCGAATCATGTTCTTAGACTGATTAAGAACATGACTCGACAAGGATTTATTTAACAAAGCTGTATTAAGTGTACTTTTTTTTGGCAAGGATTATTGCTAGTGCTCGAATAATTTTGCAGCCGACTGTAACTTTATGTGAAATTTGCCTTTCCATCTTGAACTTTTCACGGTGTTTAGAAATGAATTTTGCTACATTTTATTGCGGTAATCTTTTTTTGTGATATGATAAATGGTAATATGATAAATAATAATGATCTGTATTTCTTATTATTATCCAAATTAAATAATGATATAACCTTTGGATTACATGCATTAACAAATACTGACGTTTTACTTGCGTAGGATTTCTGCTGCTCCTAGAAATACATTGTGGATTTTTAAAGATGAATTTTCATTCTCATAACATAAATAAAATAAATTGGTGTGTCACTCACACGATTTTCTGTTACACTGCATTCAAAATTATAAAGTTAGATTGCAGATTAAGTCAAAAAGTCAATAAGTAAAGATAATAAAGTTCAATCTACTTTAAATATAATCTAAAATAGATATAGAAACAGTTTTATTTAGCATATAATTCTGTGTAATAGGGGGCTACCGTCCCCGTTCTATTATACTGTCTATATATATTAAATACAAAGCTGTTATTAATTTGCCTTCAAACATGCCAATCTTGATAAAATTTTTCAAGTCACAACATAATGCGAACTTTAAAATACCAAATTTGAATTTTCTGCAGTTATTTGATTTTTTAAGTTATGCTGATACCAGATACACATACAGATCAACCGCTAAAAATTAGATTTTTGCATACAAGAAACTTCAAAACGTATCATTATATAAAAAACCAGAGTTAAAAGTAGAAGTTCAAAAAATACTTTGTTTCAGTATTAGTAAGAAAAATGAATTTTACTTCCTCAGCAGCGTTCATCGACATAATAAAATGTAGCAAAGCACTTTCATCAATTACATACATTTAATAGAAAAGAACGTTTAGATTAATTTTGGGTAGTCCAGTATATTGTCTATAAACTATATGTACATAACATTGACTACTTATATTTAGTCTGTTATGAAAAACACCTAACACAAAAACAAATACACATTGACCAATTTCCAGATATAGTCCCAACATATCCAAATACCTTGGGTAGCCCTGTAAACGAACGATTAGTGATTTCCATACCACAATCTACAACAAAAAATATGCTTTTATGCATGTAAAAAAAAAAAAAAAAAAAAAAAAGAAAGAAAATGTTAATTCCATTTTGTGTAAGACAACCTATAGATGTTACTAAATATATTTAAAACACTTTAAACACACGTAAATATAAATTTATTTAAAAGATGTTAAAATTTTTTTATCCAAAGCTTTTCGCTTTAATAATAAAGCATCATCAGGGATTTATGATTCGTTTCCATTGCGAAGTTTTAAATATGTTTTCTTTTTACAGTCAACAGTTAAGTCTTTTAATAACGTGATATATTTTAAATATCAGCCAAAAAAACTATATGAATTCCGGTAGAGGTTGGACCAAGGAGTTAAGAAAATTGAGAGAAGCTGGAACTATTGAATATCATACGAGGTTATTGTAGGAGAAAAAACATCATGAATTAGCAGAAATAAACTATTAACTATTTGATAATATTGTGCCAAATTATTGGTAAAATTGCAGCATCTTTGGAATTTATTGCATTTTTGCATTTAATTATATGAATAGCTTCGGAAATGTAAAGTTCTTGGATAGTAGATGGTGCTGTAATAATTTTGGCTTTATCCCATATAGGGTTGGCGTTTGCGTTGGCATAAATGAAGTCGATTAGAGTAGAGCTATTTGCTTCTTTGATATTTCTTATATGTTCTTGTATTCTTTTATTTAAAGTCCTCTTAGTCTGTCCAATATAATAGAAAAGTTCTTTATTGCTTTCTATGGGAATTTGATAGTCTCCTCCAGTGGGTCCATTTAAGTCGCGGTCATGAAGGGTTAATTGTTTAATAGTTATAGGAGAACTGAATGGGATAAAGAAATTAAATTTACGTTGTATATAATGTTTAAAGCTATAGAATTCTTTACAGAAAGGGAGACTATTAGTGTAACGAAATTTTAGAGTTGAATCTAGAGTGGGATTATTAGGTTTAATTAGCATGCGATTTTTTATTCTATTAACTAATCTTATAATACTAGATTTACTATATCCCGCAGCAGTACCTATTACGTGTGTTTAAAGTGTTTTAAATATATTTAATACAAATGACACGTGTTTAATTTAACTCTTTATTTTTTAGAGATTATTTATAGATGTTACACTGTACTTACTGGAAAATTCCCCCATAGACATTATGTATTTGAATTCTCTTGGATGTCCCTATACACGAACCATTTGTTTAATCTCAACGAAAAGTTTAGTGTTGCATCACTATATGATATAGGTTTAGAATATTGAGTTCGAACTTCCCACTACTATTTGTTCTTGAGATATGCTGTTAACAGACACACACACACACACAGACAGTCAGACCAACCGTTAAAAACATGATTTTCGGATTCAGGGAACCTCAAAACATGTAAATGTAACAAAAACTCAGTTTCGAAAATTTGACTCAAAAACAATTCTTTCTCTACCATATATATGGGTAAGAGAAAGTAAAAAGTAAAAAATATATATAGAGAGAGAAGACGAAGAAGTAAAAGTACACAAAGAAAGAAAGAAAAAAAAAAATAAAGAAATAAAGAAAAACCGAAATATTTGTGAAAGGGATTTTTCCGTCCCCAGATCAACCCTTGGATATGTTACTAACTACACTTCCTTTTTATGAAACAGTATTTCTTTTCTTTATTTTTTAATTGTAATGAACTTTCCTAAATTGTAAAACAGCACTTTTTGGGTATAAAATCTTTTGAGACGCCTTTCAAGCAAAACGAAAGGCACATATGTGCTCCAGATTTTCTAATATTTTTCCATTAAAGACCATTATATCCAACTATATAATGAAATTAAAATAAAATTTTGAAGTGTACTACATCATCACTCTTTTGTTTAATCTGAAATTTATTTAATTTATTTACAAATCACTATAGTGGTTAATTAATAAATATAATCTAAATTTTTTAATTAAAACAAACTAACATTTATTTATTCTTTTTGCATAAATCGCTGTGAGTTAATAGAATAAAATAAAATTTAAAGTTTGAAAAAAAAAAAAAAAAAAAAAAAAAAAAAAAAACAAGTATTAATACACCAGTTTGTGTACTTATTATTAACAAAAAATATAGGTTAAATAAAATAAAATAAATCGTCTCTCATTAATTGCTTTTATATTAGTACCTGGATGACGGAGTATAATACTCGGTTTCACTGTAAAAGTCATTTGTAGTATAGATACAGTGATTTATTTTCAGGTAATCATATTTATTATTTGTCTGACTAGGTCGGAGCGCAGGTTACTACTGAAAACTAATTTTCCAGAAGATAGAGAAAATTCAAATCGAATTATCATATTAAGTCTCTAACTATAATTTCTTATCAAAATTATTCAAGCAGTTTTCTAGAAAACACGATTTCTGTTCGATATTGTTCTAGGAAAGTGACGGCTTATAATTTTGAAGAATAAGATTAGTGAGACCATTTTTCATCTAGATAGTGATCTCTAAACTTTTTTTTTTTCTTAATTTAAATCGTTCCAGTGATTTCCAAGAAAACAAAGTTTATGCCCTATTTTTCCCGGGTAATTCGCAAGTTACCAGTGAACGCTAATTATATTGTAGATGAGGGTTATTTCAAATCGAAATGTCATTTGAGAAATATACTAATTCTAAATATTTATAAAAATCATTCGAGGAAAAAAAAAAAAAAAAAAAGAAAAAAGAAGAAGAAGAAGAAGAAAAAGAAGTTTCTGCCATATTTTCTGGAGGAAGTGCGGATTGCCAGTGCTCTAAATAGAGAATGTCAGACTTTTGTGCTTACAAATCGATTGTAAACTCATAAATTCCCTAAATCCATTTTTTTTTTTCAAAATCATCCCAAACAGTTTCTAACAAAACCATGTCTCTTTCATATTTTGCCACATGCGAGAGGAAGGTTAACAGCGAACTCAAATTTTTATGAAGATGAGGATAAATCATATGGTTTTCTCATCGCAAAAAACCTTATTGCTAAGTTTTTAGCAAAACAGTGAGAGACATTTCCTAGAAAGTTTCTCCCGTAGTTTTGCAACGAGCAAAGTGAAGGCTAATTGTGAACGTTAACTTTCCTGAAGATGAAGAGAAAATTCAGTTCGAATTTTAAAAACCTCCAAACCTTCAATATCTATCAAAATCGTTCGAGCAGTTTCTAAGAAAATCAAATTCCAACCAAATTTTGTCACGGTGGAGTGAGGGTGAGGGTTAACACAGTAGTGAATGCTAACTTTCCTCGAGACAAGGATACGTCAGATAGGTTTCGCATTTAAAAAAAAAAAAAAATTAAATAAATAAATAAAAAAAAAATAAAAAAATTCTATGTTTTTATTAAAATTGTTAGATTTACTGAGAAAACCAAGTTTCTGCCATATTTTGCAATAGATGGAAAAGTATTAACAGTGAACACCAATTTTCGTGAAGATGAAGTTAAGTCAGATGAATTTGTCATCTCGAAAAACACTTAAACCTAAGTCTTTATCAAAGTTGATAGAGCCATTTCCAAGACAACCAAGTTTCAGTCATGTTTTTCAACAGGAGGAGTAAGGGTTAACAGCGAAAGCCGATTTTCCAAAAGATGGATATAAATCAGATGGCTTTGTCGTCTCAAAGCAGCCTTTCTTCTAAGTTTTTATTAAAATTATTTGAATCGGGAAAACCCGAAATAAACCCGATTTCTGCCATATGTTTTAATGGTTGGAGTGAGGGTTAACAATACATGCTAATTTCCCTAAAGATGAGGATAAGTCAAGTGGGTTTGCCTTCTCTAAAAACCTTTAACCCTAAGTTTTAATTAAAATCGTCATACCTATTTCTTATAGTAAACCCAAATTCTGTCATATTTTTCAACCAGCATTGATGAGGAAAGATAAGGATATGTTCAATTGATTTAACTTCCTAAAAAACACTTAACCCCAAACTTTCGTCAAAATATTTTTATCCATTTCCGAGCAAACACAATTTCTGCTATATGTTGTAACTGGCTGATAAAGGGTTAGCAGCGAACACGATTTTTCCTGAAAATGAGGATAAGTCCAAACTTTTTTCGACCCGAAAAATCCCTAACCCAAAACTTTTATCAAAATTGTTAGAGCCGTTCCTGAGATCCCCAAGACATATATATATATATAACAAGTCCGTGATTTACTCGTTTAACATAAGAGAAGGATAAAATAAGAGAGCATAATATACAGCCTTCGCCAAAAATATTGAGCACCCTACAAAATTTGCACG
The DNA here is from genome assembly GCA_963930645.1 of Salticus scenicus. Lineage (NCBI taxonomy): Eukaryota > Metazoa > Arthropoda > Arachnida > Araneae > Salticidae > Salticus > Salticus scenicus. The sequence continues at coordinate 186,461,503 of OZ005657.1, forward strand.
TGTGCGATAACCATAGCAGTAAAGAAACTCTGTTGTTTAAGAAATATTTCGTCAGCATCTAAAAAAGGTTAAAAACAATAAGCCACATCAAAGCTACCAATAAAACATCAGGTGTAATAAAATTTGTCGTTTTGAAATTTTTCTATTTATTTTTCAGGTTGCTACTTTCGTTGGGGACACATCCTGTGATCTGGTGTGCTTTTGGTGTTTCGATTTATAACAGTGTGTGGATTGGATTGGATTTGGGAATAAGGCCGCTTGACTGCTGTAGGTCCTAGGCCTGAGGGGAAGTGTCCTCCGTGGGGGTCTTTCTAAGGGGTCCTAGCCCGTATTTACGCAAGTTTCGGAAAAAACTACGGAAAACTCCGAACGGCTAGGCCGACGAGCGCGACCTGGGATTGAGCCTGGTCCCTCACGTCTACCAGTTTTGAGGGCAGAACTTTGACTGATGCGCCTTGACAGTTAGTGATATTATTTGAATATGCGTAAAAGAAACGAACTTAGTTTAGAAAAACTTGTGCAGATACTAGAGGTTTGCACGGACATGAAATATCAGGCCCGGACTCAGCCCGGCCCATATAGAGGCAATCACGGCCCGGTCCGGCCCGAAGTAAAAGAAAAAATATAGGCCCGAGCCTGACCCGGCCCGACGTAAAAATAAAGATATAGACCCGGGCGCGGCCCGTACGTTAACAATCTTGACCCGCTCTAGCCTGGCCCGGCCCGAAGTAAAAGTAGCAAAATGGGATCGTGCCCAGTCCAGCCAGGTGTAAAAATAAATTTTAATTTAATATTTACAAGAATGTAAGAAAAATTTATTAGAATATAATAAAAAGATTAAGATGTGCGTTCTTAAATCAGTACATATAATTTTATGATTTGCATTTAATTTCTCAAATATGTAAATTTGTATCTTGGAAATTTTGAAACGCCAAACAATAATCATATGATACTTTATTGTCAGTTTATGATAGGATATACAGTCGATAGGATATACAGTCGGATATTTGTTACAGTCGGTAACAAAAGTGCCCGAACACTAGCAAAAATTCCTATGTAAAAAAGTAGAGTTAATACTGTTTTGTTAAATAAATCCTTGTCGAATCCTGTTCTCAGTCAGTCTAAGAATATGATTCGATAAGGAGTTCTTTAACAAAACCGTATGAAGTGTACTTTTTTTACATATGAATTTTTGCTAGTGTTCGGACACTTTTGTTACTGACTGTACATCAAAATTAAAAAAAAAAAATTAGTCAGTCAGAATTCCTGAATTAACCTGATTGAAATTGAAACAACTTAAAATCAGATAATATTGAATAGCACTAACAAGGAGAGGTTACAACACGGAAAATTCAGATCGGGATGAAATTTCGCAAAGTTGTCGTATACTATGAAGGTAATAAAATGTTAAAGCAGTAGTGCGCACTAGCCACACAATTTTTAGAAAAAAGACTTTAAAGATTCAGTAATTCTTAAGTACAAGTTTTTTCACAAGCGCGGCAACACTCCAGTGGTGCACTCAGCAGCACAAGCGGGTGGAAACCCAGACGTCCCGGGTTCGATGCTACACACAGGATTTTTTTTTTTCACCAATATTTATTTATCAAAATATCTTATTTCATTTCATTACCATGTTTTTATTAACTCGCTTTCTTGTTTGCCCAGTACAAATCTTGGAATCGATTTTTAACTAACTTCCCGACTAGCTAGACATTTGAAACTTTTAGAATAGCTCAGAACACGATGACAATGCATTCTTTTAATACTTTTATTCAATTAATAAATGTTTGGAAATTTCTTATAATTTTTTACCATGTTTTTATTAACTCGCTTTCTTGTTTGTTCAGTACAAATCTTGCAATCGATGTTTAATTGAGTTCCCAAATAGCTAGACACTTGAAACTTTTAGAATAGCTTAGAACACGATGACAATGCATTATTTTAATATTTTTATTCAATTAATAAATGTTTGAAAATTTCTTATAATTGTTCTCTTTATTACGCATTTGAACATTTTCTTTGAAGTTGATGGGGTAATTCATCAAAAAAATTTTTTTTTAAGTATGTATTAATACATAGAATTGCCAAGTTTATATGATTCAACAGAAAATTTAAAACCGTGGTATATAAAAAGTTCTTTTTATATTTTAATTATTTTTACTTTATTTTATAATTCAAAATCTGAAAACTTAATATATAACAATTATTTGAACTTTGTGAATTAAAAAAATATATATGTAGTTTATATAGCTATTATTTCTATTTTTAAAATTTCTAAATTTCTAAAACTTAAAAAAAAAAAAAAAAAAAAAAAAAAAAAAAAAAAAAAAGCTTTGTTTTAATTATAAAATAAAGTAAAAATAAAGGGAGGCTTTTTAAAAAATTATTTACTTATCTAGACATTTTATTTTATTTTTTACTTTATTTTATAATAAAAACAAAGCTTTGTTTAAGCTATAAAAAATTATAAATATTACAGATAGAAAAATGTAACTATATACACTACATATGTTTTTAATTCACAAAAAATCAGTAATTATTGTTTATTAAATTTTCAAATTTTGAGTATAATTATTTAAAAGGTAAAATTTTACAATCATCCATCCTTACAATTGTTCAACCGCAGCTTTAATAGCAAAATAAGTAAAATAATAAAATAAATAAAATAAATAAACAAAACTGTGAATAACAAATACAGAAATAAAGAAAAAAAATTAAAATGATTAAAAAAATAGACGGAAGTGTAAAATAGTTAGCAAGTGTACTTAAATCTCGGTTTGAGCCTCCTGTTACGGTTTTACTATGTATATTTTACGTAACCGCTTTTAGATCGTTAATATTAGAAAGCAGATGAAATTTTATTTCGTGCACAAGAAGATAAAATAACATTTAATTGTCAAAGGAACATGTTTGTTGATTAACATTTAAAATCTAGATTTAAAGATGTTGTCATATTTCAAACATTTGCTTGCCTGTAATAATTTAATAGCACCGGAATGCTATACTATAATTCTTCGACAATCTGTATTGATGGCAGAAGTAATTATTTAATTTGTTCGGATAGTATTGTATTGTATGTACAATTAAATTCATTATTTCCCTGTAGTATTTTTAAATTTCTATAATATTAAAAACAAAGTTTAGCATTGTTTTAAATGTGCCTAAAATAAAGTAAAATTAAAATAAAACGTTTAGATAAATAAATATTTGAAGAAACAGTTTCTTTATTTTTACTTTATTTTATAGTTAAAATGAAGCTAAAATTTATTTTTTAAGTTATAGAAAATTATAAATATCACAAATAGAAAAATATAAAACTTACACATTTCTTTTAAAAAAAAAATATATATATATTAAAATTTTTAGATTTTGAATTTAATTATAAAATAAAGTAAAAATAAAATAAAATAAAATTTTTAGATAAATAAATGTTAATGGAAAAAAAAAAAAAAATCCAGCAGGTGACATACTTCTCATCTTGCTACATCAAATATACTACATTTGAATGGAGACTCTCGTACGTAACATATATCACACAATAAAAATAATTATTTAAATCTTAGAAGATGTTAATTATCCATATCATAATATTTCAAGAGAGCAAGAGTTTCTATCTCAAGACGGAACTCACACAGCACTATTTTTTTTATAAGTAATTTTTATCATGTTTATTCAGTAATTTTTAAACATTTAATATGATAAAAATTATTGATAAAAAATAGCGATGTAAGAGTTCCGTCTTAATACGGAAATTCTTGTACTTTGTTCATTTAAATCACTTTTAAAACAGGGCGTTTACTAACACATTTTTTTTTTTTTTTTTTTTTTTTTGGGGGGGGGGGGGACCAATATAGTAAATTTCTATAGTATGTTTCTACGGTTATTTAAGGGAAAATTTTAATATTAATTTACGGGCGGGAAAGTCATGGAAAATAAAAATAAAGGCGAGTCAGTGCTCATTCTGTAAAACAATATTTTTTTCCACTTTTTTTATTACTTATTAGCAAAACATATATCTTCTAATATTTTGAGGAAAAAAACATAAAATGAAACAGGAAAATTAATAGATTTTTGTGCCTAATTCTGTAATGAAAATTTTACGCAAGCTAACTTTTATTTATTTATTTTTACACATACAAAAAATAAAATTAAAAACATCACGTAATTGGATTTGAGGCTATATTCAATTAAAACATAAACATTCAAAGTTTATCCAACGCATTAATTAAAGCGATAAAAAACTGCAAAGACAAAAAGGAAGAAAATGTTAGAAGCAGATGTTCCTGCGTTAGATTTATTATCTTTTTTAATGTTAACAAACTAGATATTGTCAGTTTGCCATATATATATATATATATATATATATATATTTAAATCTGCCCCTGTAATTCTTTATTGGAAATGTTCGAAAACTTCGACTTTCTTAGAATATTTTATCTTTGTTTAAATTGCGCAACCCGACCCGCTTAAAAATGACTTTTTATTTGCCAACTGGGACCATTTAAAATTTATTTTTGTATTGTTGGCCTGGGCCAATTAAAAATTTGCTCTTGGATTGTTGGGCCGGGTACGGGCTTCGACCCAGGCCCGAGCCCGTACAGGTCTCTAGCCGACACAACTTTTGCACGAGTAAGGGAAATCGCAGCAACAGATTTCAAAAACTGTGAAATGTTTGCGCCAATCTATCCAATATGCTATTCAGCGATTCGCCGTGACTGGATCACATGTTAATAGGCCCAGAACCGGGCGCAAACGGTTCACGACAGACCGCGAGGACCAAAAGATAGTGAAAGTGGTTAAAAACAGGAAGAAAACTTCATCAGACCTAGCTGCTGAGTTGTCAGAAGGTTTTAATAAAACAATAGCTGCTCGGACCAGTCGTAGACGACTGTAATCAGCTGGTTTAAAAGGCTGTAAAGCCAGGAAGAAGACATGGCTCTCCGGCAAGAATAAAAATCACAGTATGAGTAGGCTTTAAAATACCAAAGTTTCACCGAACAAGATTGGTCAAAAATCGTGTGGTCAGGCGAATCAAACTTTGAGGCAAGTTAGTCAACTTTTAACAATTTGGTTAGAAAATAAAATTTATTAAAAAAAAAAAAAAGAGTGAATTCTCTACAATATTTATTCACATTTCAGATTTTTAGATATACCGCGTGTGTGACGTATGTGCGTCGCCAGATAGGAGAGGAATTTAAACAGTGTTTGGTACCGACCGCGAAACGCGGCAGAGGCATCTTTATGATCTGGGGCTGCATGAGTGCTTCTGGAGTGGACAAATGTCTGTGTATGAAGGCCTTATGAACTCTATAAAGTACATAAACGTCCTAGAATCGACATTAGTGCATTCTTTTATATCACATTTTGACGATACAAACATGGACGGCGTTAAGTTCCAACAGGATAACGCAACCTGTCACAAAGTTGTCCGCACAATGGTTTGGTTTCGGGAAAAAGATATTGAGCTTCTGGACTGGTCTGCCCTATCATCGGACCTGAACCCTATAGAACTTTTAAGGGGTTTATTAAAACGCAAAGTCAGATATCACACAATTACTTCAAAAGAAGAATTAAAGGATCGTTTGCGCCTAGAGGGGAACGTTATAAGTCCCTAAGACTGTAAAAAGATTATGGGCTCTCTGCCAAAAAGAATTTCTGCTGCAATTACGGCAAAGGGTAGGACCACTAAATATTGATTTTTTTTTTTTTTTTTTTTTTTTTTTTGAATAATAATCATTATAAACTTATACAAGTTGTTTCAATTTATTTTAATTCGATATTCTTCAAAAAACTCAATGTTAACCTAAGTGTTTAATACCTATGGTCAAGACTGTATAATTATAACTGGTTGATCATCTTAACAGATGTTACAAAAGTTTATGTTTTTGTTCACAAAAAAATTGGGCTGCCACGTTTGATGATAATGCTTTTCTAAAAGCAAACTTAACTTCTAGGACTCATAACTTTACAAAGATTAGCATCACTTTAGACTTACTTAAGATCACTTTAGACTTACTTAGATTTACTTAAAAACCTAAAGCATCCATCAGCAGATCTCCCATTTCAGCAAATTAGGCTTAAAACCTCAAAAATACTACCACAAATCTGAATGTGTTTAGAATAAGCTGGGTATTTCCGAATAGAAAATGCCATGTTCATTTTACATATAAAAATTATTCTTTTCTAACATTTTCATGAAAGGATAAAAAACAAACTGGTGTAAAATTCTCACCAGAAAATACAGTGAACAAACGAACAACAAGGAGTGCATCATTTGCTTATAATCCTTGAGCCGATCCATAATGTGCAACACCAGGTAGGGACAAATGAAAGAAGTCTATATGACCATTTCTCAACCACGCCACAAAGGACAAAAGTATATATGATGTGAACAACAACAGTATGTCTAATGACAATTCGTTATACAGCGATGAATCATAACAAAATAACTCAACAATTAAATGGAAGTGACTCCATTCAAGACTTCAAAACATACAAAGAATAATTCAAGAGCATTTATATTTTATTATGTTCTATAAACAAGACTTTAAAAAAAGCGCTGGTAATTTCCAATAATCAAAAAGGGAAGGTGAATTTTAAATACATTTTCTATGGACTTGTACAACTATATGGACATGAACCATTTACTGTGACTATTTATGAGATAAATATTGCGCATGAATGCTACGAGAAGAATCGCTTGGCGATAAAGAAATAAGGACTTACCTTGTGATTAATGAGCATTTGAAATACTAATTTCTCAATTCATTCTAATTATATATTATGATAGCAGGCTTTGCCCGCTTTACTGGTCATTATATTTAAGCGAATTCTCAAAATTCCATATAATTATTTATTAACTCTCAAACTCTCAAACAATAAAAAAAAAAATACTGAAATCATTCGAAACCTAAGTTAAAGTTCCCACTGCGTTCAGTAGTGGTTTTCCTGCTCTCAACCTGATGAGTCTGGGACCCCACTACTTTCAGGAGCGAATTACTCGCTTTTTACTCCCTTCTACCCAGCGGGTAAGTTAGAAGTTTTGTGAAATCATACCAAAGTGCACATTGCGTGCATTTAATCAAAATCCATGTACACACCGAAGTTCTCCATTCTAAACATTCTAAAGTAATTTGAAGCAAAATTAAACTTGAAACTTTTTTTTTTCCTTGGAGGGGGGAGGGGATTTCACAAAATCCCTTTATAGTGCGAATTGCATACACATAACCAATCGACATATCAAAAATCGCCTTCCTGTGATAATTTGCAGCAGAATTATGTTTAAAACATGTCTCTGCTTCCCGCTCTTAAAGTGTGGGAATGGGGAGATTTCGCAAAATTGCTTTATACTACGCGTTGAGAACACATCAAAAATAGCTTTTCTAAAATAATTTGAAGCAGATTTAAGTTCAAAAACACGTTTTTTGCCTCACCCCTTCCCTACGAGAAGGGGGGGGAGGGAAGTTATTTCGCAAAATCTCTTTGTAGTGCGTGTATTGGGTACGCATAACCAATCGACGCATCAAAAAATATCTTTCTTGAAATAACACTGTGCTGCAAAAAAATAAATAAATAAATAAATGAAATAAAATAAAATAAAATAAAATAAATAAAAAGTAAATTGAATAAATTAAAAATAAATAAATAAATAAATAATAAATAAATAAATAAAATAAAATAAATAAATAAATAATTAAACAAATTTTTCGAGCGTTGATACTATTCCTGCTGATTCTTATATAAATAACCTACTAAATCCGAATATCGACTCCATTTTGCCCAGTCACCCACCGTTTTCTCGGGACACCAACCCCTCCTCCAATTTTTACCACTATTCGGTAATTTTATGGCCATGAATTTGATTTGGAGGGTAGAAAAGGATTATATTAACACTTAAAAACATAAATGTAACGTATAATAAATATTGATAATAATACATATGAATAAAATATAATAAATGTAATTTATAATTTAAGTGGTAACCTCCTGCCCTAAATTTAGCCCTTGATACAAAAGTTCATGTTTTAGAATTTTTCACCTCTGTAATCCCTCAGAAGATATTTAACAGTTAAAATAATTCTTTACCCCCGTCCAAATCAAATTCATAGCCATAAAATTATCGAACAGTGATAAAAATAGGGGGCATTCCTAAAAAACGATGGGTGATGGGGCAAAAAGGGCGTCATATTCGGATTTAGAAGATCATTTTACATAAGAATTTGCAGTAATGGTGTTGGGGCCGATTTTCATGCAAAGCAGTGTAATTTGGAGCAGAGTTACTCTTGTAAACGTGTTTCTCCCCTCCCCCAACATTTAAAAGGGGGGAAGCGGGAAATTTCACAAAATCTCTTTATAGTGTGTGTTGGGTACGCATAACCAACCCACACATAAAACGTAGTCTTACTCAGATAATTTGGAGAAGGTTACGCTTGGAAACGTGTCTATTACCCCCGACCTCAAAGGGTGGAAGGAGAGAGATTTCGTAGAAACCCATTACAGTAGGTCGGATACATATAAAGAATTTACGCACCAAAATTCGTGACCGCAGCTGCCATAGATTTTCCAAGACAAATTTGGCGCTAAAAGAGGGAGCCTCGAATTCGCCCCTAGTAGCGCCTCCCCCGAAGAATCGAAAATCACAAAAACACAAAAATTTGAAATTTGAAATATCCTAAAGAAGACGTATGGCTGTTTTCAATATCTTTGTACAATTTTTGATAGAGTTCTACTAAAAAATCCGGAATTTGCGAACTTTTCTCCCGAAAATCAATTTTCCCCTCCCTCACCCCTCTAGTCCCTTAAACATCGAAAATTCCAAAATCGCAGAAAGTAATTTTTTTGAACTCAAGTCTAGTCTTCCCACGTGCAATTTCTTCACCGTGAAGTAATTTGGAGCCGAGTTATGCTTACAAACGTGTTTTTGCTTCATTTTCCCCCAAGGGAAGGAATGCGGGGGAATTTCGCAGAAGATGATAATATAATTTTAAGTTGGTACATTTCTAAGTTCTTGCCAAATGTCGTTGAATTCCGTACAGCCATTCTTACGTGATACTTGAATAAAAATAGCGTTGCATGCATACAGACACAACGATCCCCCCCGCAGAAAAATTTCTGAAGTCATTTTTAGCTTTCACGATGTGTGAAACGTGAAGATATCACATTTTTTTTTTTTTTTTTTCTGAAAAATTTACAGACAAAGTCTGATTTTATTAATACTGATTAAGATTCATACATTATATAATTTACTTTAAAAAAATGTTGTAATATTTTTATGTGCAATAGTAATAAATATTGAAATAAAAGTAAACGAAGTTTTTTAACAAGTATCACAAAAGTGAATTTTGAATGGCATTTGACCTATGTGCCAAGAGTTATCCATAAGTGTTTATGTTCTAACAGCTAGTGTAACGGCAGTAGAACACAAAATCCTATGAACATGTGTACTCATGAACATGCGTACCAATTTGCAAATCACTTTTGCGTCCGCTATCGCGGTGCAGACAGACAAACAGAACCCAAAATCTTTTTGAGCCTCAACAGAGAGGTCTCCACTGACGTTTCTGCAATTAAAGGATATTGTATGCCTGTGTAATAGCATTTTATAAAATTGGAAACTTCATAAAAATCATCCAAAATTTGCTTTATTCAAAAACGTAACTTGGGTATCAGTGACATCCCCATCAGAAAAGATAGGAAAAACTGCGTGTGGATTCTACCGTGTATTCTACATGTTTCAGGGGCGAGGCGTGGTTCAGAACACTATGGAAGCGCGGAAGCGAAACGCTTCCAAAAGCAGAGGAAGAATCAATTCAATCTTTCGATGAGGCGACGTTGCTTGATTACTTTTTTAAAATCTTAAATAGGGGACGCGCTACTTCCATCGCTTCCATGGACGCTTCGCCACTGACATGTTGTGAGGAAAAGTAAGTGACCCCACCCTGAACAACCGTAAAAGATATTAATATTTGTCAGAGACAAAACAAGCTTTCACAAAGATGCCATAAATGTTCATAAATAAAAACACGAAATTGTACTGAGCCCGATATCTACTTTCCCTGACAAATACTTGTTCACTCAAACATCAGCTCTGCTCTGCTGCTACTGCCCGGCTTTTTACAAGTACTTGATCGATTTCGGATTAAAGGGATGCCTTTTAATATGTAGTTTTACGGAACACTTCGCAAATCTGCACTGTAAAGTCCAATGAAGTAAAAAAATGGTTCATTGGGTTTGTATTTGTCAGCAGCGATTTCAAAGATTCATAATATTTAATGTTTAAATTATAATCTTTTTCTTTTCTTAAAATATTTGTGTTTGAAAAACGATAATTTTTTCATATAAGACCGAAATTTTTTATCATTTCAGCCCCTCAACATACTTTCCCCTAGATACGCCACTGAGTAGACCAGTGGTCGCCAACGGGTGGTCCATGGACCACCAGTGGTCTGTGAGAAAATTTCTGTGGTCCACAGAAAAGTCTTAAAATTATTTCTTTTTTAATGCTTTATGAATTTATACTGATGTTGATTCTTTAACTTTGAGATTTTTTGAGTTACTCATACTGGCAATCATAGTTGCCAACTTAGCACCTTTTGGCTACCAGAAAATTTTAAGAGAAATATTAATTTTATTTAATCAGTGAACTGTAACGGTTTTCACTGATTATGTAAAATAAAAAAAATTTATCGAAATTTTCCGGTAGCAAAAAGGTGCTAAGTTGGCAACTATGCTGGCAATATTAGACTTGAGAAATTTTTGGATGAGAGAGAGGATGAATAGAATAATCTTTTATCACAAGTCATAAGTATTTCAATTGTAAGTATCAGGAATAGTTATCGCTTTCTATTTCAGATTTTATTTATCTAGGAATGTTCTAAATTTATTAGAATATTTGAATTCTTGAAAGATATAAAATATAAGTCAAAAATGTAATTTCTCATTTGATTTTAGTAATCTATTACTATAATACACACATACTCAATTTAATAAATACAGTTTTATATAAGGAATTGGCAATTTATCACTATAGTTAACTCATTCGTCTGAATTTCTTGTAATATGCAAGCAATAAAAAGGTATTCACGGTTCTTCTCTTATAATTGTTAAATTACAATCAAACTACTTTAAGTCTCATTCTTATGATTATTTACGTTTTTCTTATAAGTATTTAGATGACCGAGATCATTCGGTCTCATAGTAAAAATCATTCGTAGTGATTTGTTTTCGGAAATTTTTATATATGTTTGACCCAGATGGAGAGCGAGTTGCCAAAGAAAGTTAATTTTTCTGGAGATTAGGAAAATTGAAGCAAATTTATTATCTCACAACTGTAACTATAAATTTTTATCAGCATCGTTCAAGCAGTTTCCTAGAAAACCAGATTTCTGCTACATTTTGTTCCATCAAAAGCATGGTGTTACCAGCGACTGCTAATTTTCCTGCAGAAAAAGATAAGTCAGATAAGTTTTCTATATCGAGGTAGTCCCGAAAAGGAGGAGGCGTGGCTTTTGAAAAATGACGTAGATAACTTTGACAAATTTTACTATACATCATTCTATTTTATAATTTACATATGTATGTATTGTATTGCATTTGTAACTGACTACATTTACACATGAAATATGTGTATTATTTTACTTCACTGACTACGTTTTCATCCATTTTAAACTTTGACTTATGTTTCCCATCCGATTTATGACACAGTCCTTGTTATCCGAGTTTTCGATTATCCGAGGTACTCTCGGTTGACATTACCTAGGATAAGCGAGGCTCTACTGTAGTTTTTAAGAAAACCAAATCTCTGCCATATTTTGCCACAGTCGCGTGAGAGTTAACAGTGAACACTAATTTTCCTGAAGATGACGATACGCCAGATGGGTTTTCCTCTCAGAAATCCTAAGTTTTTATCAAAATCGTTAGATCCATTTTCGAGAAAATCGGGTGTCCTCTATGTATGGTTTGCAATGGACATTTCGGGGTTCACAGTGAGCGCCACTTTTCCTGAAGATAAATCAGATAGTTTTGCCTTTTGAAAAGATCCTTAGATCTAAGTTGTTATTAAAATCGTTAGATTTATTTCCGTGTATACCCATTTTCTGCCATACGTTACAACCGACAAAGAAAAAATTAACAGCAAACGCTAATTTTCCTGAAGATGAGGATCAGTCAAGCGGATTTGTCGCCAAAAAAAATTTTTTAACCATAAGATTTCATCAAACTCATTAGAACCATTTCCCATAGAACCAAGTTTTTGCCATATTTTGCAACAGGCGAAGTAAGGATTGACAGTGAACACTAAGTTCCTTGAAGTTGAAGATAAATCAAACGGGTTTGTCGTCTCAAAAAACCCACAACCCTATGTTTTTATCAAAATCGTTAGACACATTTCTGAGAAATTCAAGGTTTTGTCATACTTTGCAACGGATGGTGTGAGGGTTAACAGTGAACACTAATTTTCTTGAAGATTAGGTCAAGTCAGATAGGTCTGTCGTCTCGAGTTTTTATAAAAATCATTCGAGCCATTCTCGAGAAAACCAAGTTTCTGCCGCACATTCAAACGGGTGGAGTGATATAATTGACAATGAACACTGACTATGATTTCCTGGCTATGAGAATAAGTCGTATGATTTTGTTATCTCAAGAAACTCTTAATCCTAAGTTTTTACCAAAATTGTTCACTACATTTCTACGAGAACTAGGTTTCTTTCATATTTTTCAGCGGGCGAGGCGAATTGAGAGTTAACGATAAACGTTAATTTTACTAAATATGAAGATAATTCCTATGAGTTTGTCCTATCAAAAACACTTTAATCCTTCAGTTTTCATAAAAATCGTTATATCCAATTTGCAGTTAATCCAATTTCTTACGAATTTGGAATAAGCGGATAAAAGGTTAACAGCGGACGCGAATCCTCCTGAAGATGAGAATCCCCCCCCCCACCCCCCACTTCCACCCAAAGAAATACTTAACCAAAATTTTCATCAAGATACATTTCCGAGTAAACTGAATTTCTACGATATTTTTCAACTGACGTATAAAGGATTATTTATCAATAATAGCAGTGGTTCTCAGAATTTTCACTGTTTTTGACTGGTGGTCCGTGAGATTTTCACTTATGAATTTAGTGGTCCGTGAAATCAAAAATGTTGGCGACCGCTGGAGTAGACTGTCCCATTCGAATTATCAACAGTACATGTGCCATCAAAAGTGATTTACGACTTCTACACTCATTGAGAGCATTTAATAACTAAATTTTAAGCTAAAACACACTCAAATAACTAAATGCTTAATATACAGGGAACTTTATCTCGTTATCGAATAAAAACAGTGTGTGGCATCGCATAACAAATTTAAATGTACAGTAGTTTCATTTTACTAAAATCTGTTTTTAGAATAATAAGCTCTTTGATAACTTTATGCAAGAAAATAATGAATAAAAATCTTTAGAAACAATCAGCAGTTTACTGACGCAATTATTAGCAAAATATTTAATGCAAGGTACTATTTGTTTTCGTTCTGCAGTCTTTTCATCACTATTGCACATGTGTAAAGTCTAGGATTTCATCAAAATAGTAGTGATACAGCGCCTAGAATATATAATGTGGAAAGTGACCAGCATACATAGAATAAAATAGAGGAAGAAGGAGCACGTCAATACTCTAATGCTTACAAACCCCTTCTAGTAAATTACCAGCGAAAGCTGCTACTACTGCTTATTACCTTAAAGTAGGGCACCCATCCTCGGTGCATTTATCGCTATTTGTTGTGGGTGCTGCCTCGCTGACTGATTGACAGAGAGACGAGACGATTCAAAACTCTCGCCAACAAGTCGCCAACCAATCAGATTGAAGCATAGTTACAACGCTATACCCGACATTCCTGGATTTTAAAAACCGAAACCAAAACATATACGCTCCTTCTTCCTTTATTATTATTCTATGCCAGCATATCAGTGCCTTAAAAATTAAGCCTCTCACCAGAGGTCAGTGCTATCGAGTTTATTGCTTGAAAAACTCCCTATTGGTTAATTATGTGCTTAGATCACGTGACTGAGCAGACAAAACTGGGAAAAACCAATCAACTCTTCGATTTGAGCAAAAAATTCGATCGCAGTTCCATCTGGGAAGCTTAATTTTTTTAGCAGTATGTTAAGCATTCAATCATAAGCGCTTGCCACACTGTATGTTCTAGGCGCTGTAGTAGTGAGGAGAAATAAAAGGAGAAGGATATTTACTTTTGATCAGCTACATTCTTTATTTTCTATTCTTTTTTAGAAAGCGCCAGCAGAAACCTACTTTCGGGGTAGAATAATCTCTGAGTGATGAGACTCGCGTTCGTAAACGGGCAGTACATCATTATGTTGTTGACCTAAAATTATAGAGAATTGCACCTTTTTTCTTTCAGTTTGTTCTAAGAGTTTTAAATTCTTTCCTTTTAATGGTAAATTAAGAAAAATAATTCAGAATATTACATCGCATAGAACAAATTCTTCCTTTAAAAAGGATAACTTACCCATTATGAAGGTTTGACTGCACTACTGGATCTCTTCCATTATTTCCCTGATTATTATAATTTCTATTGCTATTAAATCCACTTGATACAACCACACGACGACCACTGATTGAAAACACAGATGAAATGGTTCCTGACTCTGATTTTTGTCCATTAGTTATTTCTTTTTCTTTGGTCACATTTAAAGATCCGTAATTATTTTGACACAAATTAAGAAGGTTTGGGTAGGGTTTACGAATATCTGGAACACTTTTGGCGTGATTAAAAGCAATAGTTGGATTTCGTATAAGTATGGTATTGTTCATTAATGCTTTATTTGGCTTTTCTTTTGTTTGGTTTTCATCTGTCACTGCTATCTTAGGTTCTTCTATGGAAGATTTTACAGGATAACAGTGACCATTTGGTGTAACTTGATCATAAATATGCTCTTGGTTAGCTTTATTTAAGTTCTGATTTCGATCATAAGTTCCAAATTGTGCTGCTTGCTGATTTAGCTGGGAGGGATCTTTTGGAACTGTTAGCGTTACTAGAGATGCATAATCAGCAGAAGCAGCTGCCTCGAGCGATTCCATTGCAGAGGATTGATTTATTTAGTTATTTTTTAATCCTGTTAAAAGAAAATAAAGATATTGTAATAAAGAAATTTAAATATATGAAACTTACAAACTTATAAATGAAATTTTTATAAATTTATAAAAAAAATATGGTATATTTTAGTTGTATCAACACTTAGCTCTTTAAATAATCATATATGTATGTACAGCAATGCCTAAAAATTAATACATACTTATATAGAATGAACAAAACCGACCAAAAATTCAATCTGGAGATTATCTAATGTATATAACGGATGTTTGTTTATGTGCTATTAAAGTGACCTGATTTACAACGTGTGAGTATACTGTAAAACATTTTTGTAAATTTACTGAAATGTTTATCCAAGATCTCTGTAAATTTTCAATAATTTTCAGTTAAAAGTAACTAATCGTGATTATCAATATTTATTTTGTATTTTTATTTATTTTATTTATTTTATTTATCAATATATATATATATATATATATACATAAATTAAAAATGACTGTTTGTATTTTAGAAAAAACGTTCTAAGTCACAAATATATTCTCTTCAATAATTAACTAGATTAACATTAGCCATTAAAATGCATATATAACATACATTTTTTTAATATCTCCGTTTATTTTTCTCTGTAATTTTACTAAGATAAATTATTACCAGTAGTTTTCAGTTGAAATTTTTATTAGTGCGAAAAACAAATAAAAGACGAGTACGATGTATATTCAGTATTTTTGTCAAAGATTTTGCGAATTGATTATACTTTTGAACAGCGGTAACGTCTTTACATGACGAACATGTCGTAGATCAAATATCTAAGGTCAGTACAGTTCTATAGATTTTGCAGGAAGTTATATCAGTTGGGAGTTGGAAAACAACCGAAGTGTCCCTATGAGATGCCATAGTTAAAATTATCTCGAATGCGAAGGGCATTTATAAATGTGGAACGGCCTTAACTTTTTATGAAATTATTAGTTTCATGCACTTATAAATGGTCACAAATATAATTCATAGGTCTACAATTTTGGAAATTATATTATAAATTCAATATATATTAATTTAATTGGATCGCGTGTTCAAGACTTCGCAAGAAAAAGTAAACGATACGCTCGAAATAATCTCGGTTTGTAAACAAGAAATATTCACTTCGTTAAATTCCTCTTAGTTTCTTTCTAACGTACATACCAACAATTATGATCCTAGCTGATATGTTTCAAGCGTTCGGCTTCAAATATGCTATTCTTCAGTCATGCCCCAGTTATCAATTATCTGTGAGGAATTTTACGGGTTTCAGCTTAATCTTGGTTTAGGATCGTTAATCTCCATGTTCAGCGGAAATTAATATTTAATAAAATTGAGTATTTATCTTAAAGAAGAGTGAGACATTACTAATAGGTCAGACATAGAATGATGTAAATGCGAATGTCAATTTCAATAAGGAACAAATTATTTAATATCTCCTTATTAAACTGGGCAGGGAGCTTTGACATCAACTTTATCATGGCAGATTTTTACAGAAGCAAATCCCTACAGATTAGGATTAAGCTGCTGCATAGAATTTAAGAGAGTTAAGGAAATGGCTTATCTTGTTTGTTATGATAGGAAATGTTGCAATTTTTTAAAAGTTTGTTTACGCTATAAAAAATCTCTCGTCGAAAAACAAAGAGGGGCCAATTTTTCTTTAGCTTATAAAACTGGGATTAACGTAGACGTCTTTAAATAGTGTTTCTTTTTTACCTGTTCAGCTAAATGGGTTTAAGTTTTATCTAAAAAGTTTCTGCCAATGATTTATTTATAAGCTTGTTTCAAAATCAGACGATATCATATGCAGAGTTTAACTCAGATTTCAAACTTTAAATTACGTTCAATTGTTTTACACATTATTAAAATTATGCTACTGAAATGCAAGTCTGCCCATTAGAAATCTTTCCAGTCTAAGAATGGAACAAAATTAAAATAATACATCAAAGCTTACTTCTTGAAATAAATGTATCCATGTTATCCAAATAAAAGTATATCACAGATGGATACAGAATTATCTCTTTAATAATATTGTTACGTAACTGTGACATTTATTATATACTATGGGCAGTTTAAGCTATATTGCAATGGAATTAAACAATTCAGCAAGAAATTTTTAACAAAAAGTACCGTAATTTTTGGTAGATAACCCGCAGGTAAGATGTATCATTTCTCCACCAGAAATTATATTTAATTGAGAAATCTATACTTTTTCGAAGGAAGAGCTCGTACAAATATAAATTTATTTATCAATTGAAATTTCTGGTGCAAAACTGGATTATATAACATGCGGGGTATCTACCAGAAATTACGGTAATTAAAATTCTCATTTTAGAGGAAGGAAATCTCAAATACATTACACACCACACATATCACAATACCATAAAAGTAGCAAACATAGGACTATAACATTTTTTCCCTTTGTGTGTTTGTGAATGTGTGTGTATATGTGTGTGATGTGCGTGCTGCGTTCAAATCAAAGATATAAATAAACAATCTTAATATTAATATTAGATTGGTAGGTATCTGTGACAGTTATTATATGCTATGGGCAGTTTAAGCTATATTGCAATAGAATTAATCAATTTAGAAAGAAATTTTTAGCATAAAGTAATTAAAATTCTCATTTTAGCGCAAGGAAATCGCAGGATACATTACACACCACACATATCACACTACTATAAAAGTAGAAAACATAGGACTATAATTCTTTTTTTTTTCCCTTTGTGTGTTTGTGTATGATGTGCGTGTTGCGTTCATATCAAAGAAGTTAACAATCTTTACAAATATATGATTTGGTATCCCTTATATCTTAACAAAAGCATAAATATATTACACAAATTTTACAGGTTTTGTTCTGAAATTTTGAAGAAAATCACTCTAGTACAATGGAAACGGTTTAAAATCTGAAATTTCTGTAGATTTTTTTATATCTGGTGACATATTGTATTAAAATAAAATCTAAAAAAGAAATTATTGTCAGATTCTATGCACAAAATTCAGTGCTTTGTATTTGTGGAAAATACAGGACTTTTGAATATCCCTGTAGAGTTTGCTACGGGTAAAATATACAGAAAGACAAGTACGTATTACTAAATAATGGATTGGAACAAGAGGATATAATAAAAAATTGCCATAATTATAAAGCATAAGAATAATAAATACCTAATGGGAATAATGTATTTTAAATGCATGTAAACTGCGATTTTAAAATCTCCGTTCTTAACGGTTAATATTATCAAAACAACAATAACAAATTTAACATTTCTTTCAATCCCAAAAGTCTATTATAATCTTCTTATCTACTGAAACGTGTGGATTATACTGCTGTAGATTTTTATAATTATTCAGATTTAAATATCAGTCAATTATTGCAAGAAAATAGGGCAGTTATTCATTTGCCAATAATTAAAAAAAAAAAAAAAAAAAAAAAAAAAACTGCGGCAGACTTGCAAAGTATAATCTAACACAAGTAAGCTAGTTAGCGGATGTCTTTTTTCTGAAGAATAACATAGTAATTTTGGCATTAGACACATCTTGTGCTAAAAGCTTATATATTTTTACACATCTGCACCACAAACTAAAAGGGTTAATGATTATCAGACTGTGCATTATTATAAGAAAATATGACATAGATCTGTAAGCCACAAAAATAAGCATGAATTAGCATGAGGTACTTAGGTGTCTGTATTTTTGTATTCAGCTGTAGGTTTAAAACACCAGTTTTAGATTAGACACACACACACACACACACACATATATATATATATACAAATGCTATGAAACTCAATATATTTCAGAGTTATATTAAACGAATGGTTTGTTAATTTACCGATTGCTGCCTGAATTACATTTCAGTGACGCTAAGTCTTATCGATCCCAAAGAAATATTTGTTTGTTATGAAAGTAGACATTAGGTAACTTTATGTTAAAAGTAATTGCAGTCATGATAGACAACGTTAAAAATAATAATATTCCCTATAAATGACTCTCGTTTGAATAAAATTTTAATGAATTTACGTAATTTTCAACCAAAAATTATTTTAGAGTTATATTTAATGTACACTATATGAAAGAAAGTAAAAATGATTTAACCCATTACCCGCTGGTGTTGCGTTCACGCAACAACAGAAATAATTACATTTAACAGTAAACTAAAAAGGATATTTTTTAATAAGTATTGTTTTTAAATAAGGAAAGGATGGATGTTTATTTTATTACAAAAAAATTTGATCTGAAAAATAATTTTACATTTAAAAATAAATTTCAAACTTGAAGCACTAATCAATACAAAACTTTTGAAAATCCGAAAATCATCATATTTGAATAAGTTCACATAACTTGTAAAAAAAATGTTTCACAATAAAATAATTACTTTTGAAGTCATCTGTAGGTAATGTTTGCTGTTTTATATTCCCGCAAGGAAATTTCCGTAAACATTTATTTGTCTTCATTATATACTCTTATTCCACTGAAGTTGTACAAATACAACATACATATTATCTTACTAAATACCCTGTATTTAGTAAGATAAGACTAATTTTAATAATTTTATTTTAAATTATTGTTATATATGATCAAAATAATGAGTATTACTGTTTGTATTTAGAAAAAAAAAAAATCATTATTTTTAGTTTTGGCGGTTAATGGGTTAATCTCAAAACACATTTCCTAGTTATCCCTTATTACAGGTTATTACGGAAAATTTTCCTTTGAAATTTTACAGATATATTATGAAAAATTTCCGATATGCTAATGTGTAGTTTGTGTGTGCGTACTTGTTATATTGTGAAAAGTGTCTTTTGTGTGATTGATATTCTTTACTGTTTTGTATTTAAAAATTTGCAAAATCTTCTAATAATAGATTTTGAATTCATAGATCCAAAATCTTCGTACTACTCTTATTTTTTATTTTCGGATGCTATCCTGTTGCTGACGTAATTATCATTCAGAAATGTACGAAATATTTAAAAGTAATTATAATACTGATACTAAACTGGTAAATTTTCTGAGAAAATAACCAACATTTATTCAACATTAGATGTAATATTAAAATATATTAATAATAATGATTTGAAATTATTAGTATTATATTATAAATGTTTCAAGTATGAAATTAACTAATAAATTATTGATAAAGTGAGGATTTTCCTCTATATGGAAAGAAAAAAAATATTTTTAAAGCAATGCTGTATTATCTCTATGAACAATAAGAAACATCTTCGTATAATATATGCTAAATAAATGCAATAAATGAAAGTAAACACCAAAGAGTATATTACAGGAATATTTCCATTGTAATATTTCAAGTAAGTGAACGAATTAAGGCCTGATTCTTAACGAGGTTACTAATTTACAATTCGCAAGGAACATTACAAATAATAGCATAAGCTTAAAAACTTATGTGTGCTAATTTAAGAAATCGCTATTTATCTTCATATTTTGCGGGAAATTAAAATAAATAAATAAAATAAAAAATAAATGGAAAACTATCTATTTTTTCATCTTTTGTCGCTAAAATATAAATGTAATATTTGTCATTATAGCAGTTTCAATACTTTTTGATACATTAAAAATCTCTATTGATGTTTAAATTATAAAATTTTTAAATGTTTATAAAATATTTAAAATATAAAATACAGTTTTAGAAAAGATTTTGCTTATACACCCCGCGACAAAAAGATAGGTACAAAGGGTTTTTCCTTTGATTTTTCATAAAATAACATTATCTAAATTGTGCTTATCATTTATTATTATCATAAAATAACACTATTTCCGGACTAATTTTTGTTTTAAGACTAATTTAGAAAAGTTTTAAGACTAAAATGTTTCTAATTTAAGACTACACACCGCGACAAAAAGATAGGAACAAAGGGATTTTTTTTTTTAATTTTTGAATATGATTATTTTTAATATGAATATTTTGAATATTATTCAAATATTTAATATGTTTTTGATATGATAATATTTTTTTATAATAATAAATGATCAGCACAATTTAGATAATGTTATTTTATGAAAAATTAAAAAAAAAAAAAAAAAAAAAAACCTTTGTTCCAATCTTTTTGTCGCGGAGTGTAGTCTTAAATTTTTAAGTAGTCTTAAAAATTTTAGTCTTAAAACTTATCTAAATTAGCTTTAAAACAAAAATTAGTCGGGGAATAGTGTTATTTTGTGATAGTAACAGATGATAAGCACAATTTAGATGATGTTATTTTATGAAAAATCAAAGAAAAAACCCTTTGTACCTATCTTTTTGTCGCGGGGTGTATATTACAAAACATACATTTTCTTAATAAAGCCATCTTAAATAGTTTATCAACCAAATTGTATAAAGAGGTTGAATAAATGGTGTTTATTACATAAGTAAAGGGCTTTTTAAATTCAAACCTTTAAACATTCTATTACTTTAATGATGTGTTTTGAAATAAAATAAATTAAGACTAATGAACATGTAAATTTATGTGAATGGTACTAGTTTATAAATAGATTGGAATATTATAAAAAGTCAAATATGAAAGAATTATGAAACAGTTCTCCTGAAGGGGACATTTAAGCACTGATGTTTTCATTTTACCTGTAATTTAACGTCTTTCATCTTAGTTTTTAAACATATTAGCCAATTTGAATAAGATAATCTGTTAATGCCTTTTCTTTCGATTTTCATGATTTTAAATAAATAAATTAATTTTTTATGAAATTTCAAAAGTAAATATCATCAATCACAGAAATATTCTCAAAAACTCCCGTTGTTGTGAATTTCTAATTTCACTGCTTTGCAAGAAAATCGGCCCCAACACCATTTTTGCAAATTCTTATGTAAAATGACCTCCTGAATGTGATCCCCATGGACGGCACTTCCCCTCAGGTCTAGGACCCTAGAGCAGTCAATCGGCCTTAGTCCCCACAACCCAAATCTCCTGAATCCGAATATGACGCCTATTTTGCCCTATCATCCACCGTATTTTGGGGACGCCCCCCCCCCCCTATTTTTATAACTTTTCGGTAATTTTATGGCTATAAATTTGATTTGTAGGGGGGGGGAGGTTATTTTAACTATTAATAACAGAAAACTTGGCGTTGGAATATTAAAACCCGAATAAACTATTACGTCAGAAACGCCAAAGAAAAATATTTGAGATACATACAGCTGTTTCGGTAGCCTTAAGCGTACCGTCTTCAGTGCAAAAAGAATTCTGAATCTGGAGAAGTGCTCGTATATATTGGAGAGGGACCGAATTTAGTTCAACCACACTCCCCACCTTTCCCGTAATCCTATTGGTTGAACTAAATTTGGTCCCTCTCCTATATGTACGAGCACTTCTCCAGATTCAGAATTCTTTTTGCACTGAAGACGATACGCTTAAGGCTACCGAAACAGCTGTATGCATCTCGAATATTTTTCTTTGGCGTTTCTGACGTAGTAGTTTATTCGGGTTATTTTAACTGTTAAATATCTTCTGAGGGGCTGCAGAAGTGAAAAATTCTAAAATATAAACATTTGCAGCAAGAGAAAAATTTAGGTGTGTGTGTGTGGGGGGGGGGGGATTTGCTATTGAAATTATAAATTAATTTTATTATATTTTATTAATTAATTAATATTCTTATTAATTATATTCTTATTAATTAATAATATTATTTTTTTTCTGATTTTAAGTGTTAAAATAATACTTTTCTGTTCTCCAAATCAAATTCATGGCCATAAAATTATCGAACAGTGATAAAAATTGGGGGAGGAAGTGGCGTCCCGAGAAAACGGTGGGTGATGGGCCAAAATGGGGGGGTTATATTCGGATTCAGGAGGTCATTTTACATAAGAATCAGCAGGAATGGTATCAAAGCTCGATTTTTTTTTTTTTTTTTTTTTTTTTTTTTTTGCAGCGCGGTGTTTTATAGCCAGAAAAATAATTTGTTTAAAACTGTAAAATGTGTTTTGTTGATGTTATTTTGTTGTATCACACCAATGTTTAATTAGAAGTAAAAAATCGGTTTTATTATGGCAACACAAAAGATGCTGTTAACAAATATACAAAATTATAATTGCTGATATTAAAATTTTAATTTAATTTAATTTAATTAATTTATTTATTTATTTTTCAACTATAATTTTTGTATTTTTTTAATTAAAAAAAAAAAAAAAAAAAAAAGATAAAAACAGAAAGTTTTGGTTGAATTGTAACAAAACTATTTTTCTAATCTAAACAAAATTTCTGTTGGAATAGATTTGAGCAGCAGTTATTGCTGTGTCAACCAAATTTATGTTAATTAATTCAACAAAAGTTTTGTTTCGGTGTACATTAATACTGCTTTCAAATATGCTTCATTTGTTCTACTGTACATTTGTTCCAAAAACTTTGACCTTCGCTTCATTTTCTTAAATATTGATCTTAGATATACAACATGAATTGCAATGTAGTGAAAAAAAGTGCATGATTTTGTAATACCAATTAAAATTTTTAGGGTTAGTTTTTTTTTACATCTCTCTTGCAAAAATAAATAAATAAATAAAAATTTAAATAAAATAAATAATTAAATACAAAACGAAATAAAATAAATAAATGAACAATTAAATAAATAACAATTCTGTTGAGTGATATATGTCTCATACACTATTAAAATCACACATGAAATTTACGAATTGTATCAGAAAGAGTGTCTGAGATACGGTAACACAAAAAACTGCTTAAACCACTTTTCAATTTCTTAACATAATTTCCCGGTTGAAAAAAACAGATATTTCAGATCGCGTTTTCCAGTCTTGTACAAATTGTCAATGAAAACAATAAAAACACAAATAAACACATTTACATTTTAACTTACAAATAATTAATTAACAATTTTGTTTAAACTCTTTTATGGGATTTTTTTTTTTTTATATATATAATACGGTTCTAAAATGTTGTACATGATGTTCTTAGAATATAAGCCAATTATATACTTCATTTTACACTTCAAACAAAATTCACGTGACCTATACACATGTAATATTAGTTGGAAGACTGCTAGCTTATACATTTTAAAATAGAATGCAAAGCGGCCTGAAAAAAAAAAAAATCTCTCATATCGCCTTAGTCATAGTTAAGAACCCCCTGATTTAATCAGCGTTCTAATATATATATATATATATATATACTTATTCACAATTTTAATGATTAAACACCAGGAAGGAAAACTTGAATTAATTAAAGAACAGTTACTATGGAACTAGCTTTATATAAATCAAAATAATCTGAAAAAGTTAATAAACGTAGAAAACTATATATACATATATATATATATAACGCAATGAAATCGGTCCATCCGTTCAGGAGCTGCAATGCCGCAGACACAGACAAAGGGTTCAAACTTATTATAACATCTCTATTTTTTGATTGGAGGTTAAAAAAAATCTCGAAAACATTCTCTAGGCAAATAAATTGCCGAGTACATTAATAAATTGAAATGACTTTCTGTTTTTTTTAATGTTTTATGTAACGGAATGAAATTGAAATATAGTATAAAAATAATGATGAATATTCAAATGTACTGTTCACGCTTCTGTGATTCTATGAACAAATCATTAAGTTAACAACTGAATCATCGAGTTGAAATAATCCATATACCCTCGAGGGCATTAGTAAAGTAAAGTCAAGAAATACTTCCCGGAAAAGAATCTCGAGAATTTATAAGTATGATCTACTTTTCTGTAAGCACATGACGGGTGATTCAAATTAAATATAAGAACGGGGAAATGTGATTGGGAACGAATTCCTAGGAAAAGAATTCAGGTGGTTACTTTAATTTCGAGCAATTTGATTGAGGAAAATTTATTTCATACATTTCCTCTTTGCTAATGTTGTACTCGGAGAAAAGTAGATATTCATCTTTATTCATAAAATGAAGAAGTTTAAAATAATCTACTTTCGTTTACATTGCTGGCGAGACAAAAAGTTCAAGATTTAAATTACAAATGTAAAAAAAAAAAAAAAAAAAAAAAAAATGGAAATTTGCAGGTAGTTTTTTACTTTCTTATGAAGTGTGTAAGAATTTTCAATTTATTTTTGAAGTTAAAATAAGAAACAGGACGTAATTTTAACAACTCTTGAGTAAAATAAATACGACAAAAACGTCTTTAAAATTGCAAATAAATGCCGCAAAAGTATAAGTACAATTGTTTGGAGAAAATATGAAATGAATGCAATGCATTCCTTCCCCCCCCCCCCCCCCCAAAAAAAAAAAAAAAAACTCTTTTAATTTTTATTGTATTATTTTATATTATTTATTTATTTATTCAAAATATCTTCTTTCTTTCTGCTGAGATGCGATGTTCTTAGTTTTTAGTCCACGTAACAAAGGATCAAGGCCTGATTAACGCACGGGCCGACTGGGCTTCAGCACATGTGCCCTTAACATGGGGGAGTGGAGGTCCAAAATTTCATTTACAGTTTTAAAAACAATGTAATTAAAAGTATATAAAAATGGTTTTAAAAACAACACTTCATGAACATTTTACATCTCAAACCAAAATGAAAAGTTTTAAAAAGGTAATATTTTACCGAAATATACCAAAAAATGCTTTTTGGGGGAAATAGTGTGGAAGTTTAAAAGGCTTTTTGTCGAAGAGTGGTAAAAACAATGGAAAAAATGATGGGTAAACGACCCGGATGCGCACTGGATCCTGGGCCCACTTTTGTCTTATTGGCTTGATTATAAAACTATTGGCTTTATCGGGCTTTGCAAAGAACAGGAAAAAGACGAAAATAATTTCAGTAAAAGTTCTACGACTGAAATAAGTTTAGCATCTGAATAGACTTTCATAATTTGAAGATTGTTTTTCAATACTGTTCTGACATACATTTATTCTCCTATAAATCAAGAAGCCATCTAATTAACAAAACATTCTTTAACCCTAGAGCACTAATGTAACGTGTAAAATTTACGTATACGTAAATTTTACGTGCGGTCTTCCTTTATTGGTACACATTTTTATAGTTTTCAAATATATTTTTAAATACAAATAATTATTCATTTAATGAAAAGTTAGTAATATTGGGTAAAACAGCAAATAATTAAACATATTTAAAAACAACATTAATGTAATATAAGCAAATAAAACGAATTTTGCATGAGCACGTAAATTTTGCGTATTTCTAGTGATAGCGGCAGGGCAGATATGAACACGCTAGTGTTATAGGATTAAATATTTTTGTTTCATTAAACACATTGTTTCTCGAGCTATTTCGGAAAATTATAACTCCGTGATAGACATTTTAATATATATTATGATGTTATATCCAGCTATGCAGGGTTAACTGAAGTCGATTATTGAACGATGCGGTTATTATCTATTATTTGAGGAAATGCAAATTAGATTAAATATGATAGTTTTCGAGTTTTTTTGTCAGTTTGAAAGGATCGTGCCATTTACATATACTAAAGGTTTCAAAGCCAGAGTTAATCAACTTCAAAATTTTGTTTAAATTTAGTAAATAAATTTTAGTGTTATTTATGGGGAAATTATATGCAGTGAAGTCTTGGTTTTTCAATGTTTCTAAAAGTTTAGCATTATATATATTTGATTGAAAATAATTTTGTGAAAATTTTCAAAATTAATCAAACTTATTTTTCCTTAACCTTTATATCCCAAATTACCTTATTTTTGCAAAAATAGTTTGAAACTTTTTTATTATATTTATTTATGCTCATATTAAATTTAGAAAACTGTTACAATTTTTTCTTTCTTTTTTTTTTTTTTTTTTTTTTTTTTTTTTGTAAATGAAAGCTTAAACTATAGGGACATTGAAGTCCCAATGAAATCCTGTAGTAAATTTAGGCTATATTGAGGAATTGTTTTGATGGGACTTTAAAGTCCCGGTGAGATACAAAGGGTTAAAAGGATAAGGAAAATAATAATTGTAAAATGTGTTAATGGTCTTTAGATCACAGTATTTAGTTTTCCTCATTGTGAAAACTGAAATGGATTTTTAAGAAAAGAAAAATAGAAAATAGTGTGTTTGTTTTTGTATTATAATAAGCTGTTGGATAAGACAATGTGACATTAATTAAAGATATCACTTATTTCTTTCTAAAAGAATAATAATCAAGAATTATAATATACAATTTGAATTATAAAGAAGTGCCCTTCACCCAATCTCGTGTGCATTTATTTTTTATTTTTTATTAAAAATTCATTTCTATCCACTAGAGTAACTAACTAACTAATTTTCTAACTTCGGACAATTTCAAAAGTAAGAATTGGCGGTATTATTAGCGTATAGCCCCCTATATTACATATCTGACATACATTTCGGCATCCAGATCAAAACAAGCTTTTTAAAAAAGTTATATGCTATAATTCTATAAAACAACTTTTTTAATAGCATAAGAAACTAGGCAAAACAGGCTAGGCAATTACCAACATCTAATTTTAAATTATGTGTTTACATGTATCATTCTTCGATAAAATAAAATAAATGTTTGAATTATGCTCCGAATAAAAATAAAGAACTGGAAATAAGATTTTTTCTTTCTTTTTTTAACCAATTTAAAAATAAATGAGACGACATGATTGATTGCATTTTAATCGTATGAAAGTGTAGATTTGGATTATTTGATCTTAATTCAAAAAAGAAATCTTTTGATAATACCTGCGCGATAATTTTATTTAAGATAAAATAATTGTCATTCTTACTATTCTTGTTTCAAGTTTCTGAAAAATGCAAAATTTTCACGAATTTCTTTATATATTATAAATCAGATTTTTTTTTTTTTTTTTTTAAATGGATATCGTAAAATTCTTCGACTTTTTATGAGCTGTTACATAAAAATAATTTAAACGCAAAATTTGTTTATTTTCTCGCATCAGTCATATATTCACGGTTTAGTAATTAAAATGTGTTTATTACAAAAATTTAAAGGTAGAATTGTACTATGATAATTTGAAATGGTTGGGTTCGGTTGGTTGGGTTTTAACGTCGCACTAGTACTGTTCAGTGGGCAATTGGCGACGGTCTGGGACGCACTCCTAAGGATGGTCCGGAGACATGCCATCACAATTTTGATCCTCCAGGGAGGGGACGGCTCCCCTGATTCAATTTGAAATGGAAATAGGCGTTAAGATTTCGACTTTTATTTTAATTATTCATACGTAAATATATATATATATATATAAATAAATAAATATGTACGTATATACATACCTGCCAACATCCTAATTAATATTCCGTAGTATTGTTAGTACCCGCTCCTTTCCACATACATATTTTTATTTTTAGCGTAATTTTCTCCAAATGTAATTACGGTCAAGTTAGAAGAAGAAAAATACTCAAAAAATAAATAAATAAAATAAAATAAAATAAAATAAATAAATAAAATAAATAAATAGAATGTTATAAATAAAGTATATGTTAACCTCAACACTTGATTAATATTTAAAACGTTTACTTTTGTTAAACTATTTTCTGAACGATGACATTTAAAAGATTGTTGATAATACATTTTCGATGGATTTGTTTACATTCATTGGTAATTGCATGTATGTTTCTGATAAGTTCATTCAAATAAACAAATCCAGTAGCTGCCAGATTTTTGTTAAGAATTACTTGAAAATTATGTTTGCATGCATTTTATGGACAAAAATAAATAAATAAATAAAATAAATAAATACTTAAATAACTACTTTTTAAAACACCTGAATTACCAAATATCAAAAAGAGTATTAATTGAAATGAAAAAGCCAGGATATAATATTTCTATGCTTTTCTAGCCCTTGTGTAAATACAGTCTGCAGCAAAATTATTGAAGCACACATCAACATTTTTCATGTATATTTTTTTTAGTTTGATCGCTAATTTTTATCATCAATTTACTTTTTTATAAACAGCACAAGACTAAGATCATGGCTCGACAAATATTTGCTTAACAGTAAATTAAGTTAATAAGGCAGTATTAGGTGCTCATCTTTCAAATAGAAGTTATTGCTAGTGCTTCAGTAATTTTTCTGCCGACTGTAAATAAGTAGAATAATATTAAATGTTTGAGAATTAAATGTTTATAAGTACTTGTTTAACCTGTGTTCTTAAAAACTTACTTTTCACCAGCCTAATGATGTTATAATGAAAAACTTTTAGATAAAAATATGTGCCCTTTTATGAGAGTTTTCGGACGACAAAGTTAAGAGATATTATTCGAATATCTCTAAAATTAAATAATGTTTTTCACTTGCATTTCCAAATCAGTTATTATTTTTACGTAGTAAAAATAAATAAATCGTCTACATTTTTAATTCTAATCTGAGAACACTGAAAATGTCACAGAAGATTGTTTGTAATTTTTACGTCAAGTTCATGTTTCTGATTGGAAAAAAACATCCATAGTGAATCAAAATTTTTGTCCATTCCCATCAAAAATATTTTAATGTATTGCAGTCTATCAGAAATAACTAATCGGAAATGAAGTTTAATAGTATTTTAATTTTTCAAATTTAACACTTTTTTTAATCTGTCATTTTTAATACCCTAAGAGTGTTTGTATTCAAAATTATCGTGCTAGTGCAATTCTGCAAGATACTTCTTTAAGCGAATAGTGAAGTATAAAATTCGAGACTAAAAAGAATGCTTTTTAATGCCTGAAAATTTCTCAAGTATTAAACAAAATACTTAATTTTTTTTCTGATGCTTTTATTAAGAAATACTTCATCGTGATTCAAGCTGGACATTGTAAATAACACATGTAAAAAATTCCTTTCTATTAATGAAACTCGCTGAAATATCAAGCATACTTACCTAACTATCATGAAAGTATTAGAATTTCAAAAATAATTGAAAATGTAACATTTGTAGATAAAAAAAAGGATAATAAGCAAATTGATATTAAAACAAAGTAATGTAAAAAAGAAAAGAATGATAAGCAAAAAAAAAAAAAAAAAAATTCAAAAATTAAAAGTAATGTAAAAAAGAAAAGAATGATAAGCAAAAAAAAATTTCAAAAAGTGAAAGTAATGTAAAAAAGAAAAAGAGAGAGGGAGAAAATTAAAAGATACCTTAAAGCTATATGTCTTTGCCCTCCGCACGCAAAACTTGTCGCAAAATCATACCAGTTAGTTCTATTGTTCTTTTTTTTTCTCTATTTCAATTATTATTTGACAAACTATTGCACCATGACGCCCTATGAATTTTTATTACGATTTGAGTAGAGCACAGTCGTGTCATCTGAATCTGAATTCAGCATGTAAAAAATGGGGACAGACAAATCTCTGCTCGCTCTCTTTCATTGAACTTAATATGGTAGACAAACAATTCCCCAGGTAAAATATTTCGATTTCTTCATCATTTTCTCTGCATCTCGCACATGACTATCTCTTCTAAATAAATGCATTTTGTCGTCACAAAGTGATGCAAATATTTTAATTACGAGCACAGAACTAAATAATTAAACAGAAACTGTGTTATTAAATTGCTAAATTGTCTATTTTCAATTCTTGAAGAGCAGTGGTATATTTATTATATTTGTTTTATGAATAAACTCACCAAACTATTTGCTCGGATGCGTATAAATGTAGTTTGAAAGAAAACGTTTTCCGAGGGAAATTTATATGAAAGCTACAATGTTTACTTTTTATTAAAATAATTAAAAATTATTGCTAAGTACGCCAAGATTAGTTTTAATAGTTCAAAAAAAAAAAAAAAAAAAAGCAGATCTTTAAATTAGCCAAATTAAAGAAAGAAATAGAGAGAGAAATTTTAATCACATAATAAATCGCAAAATATAATTAAAACCACGTTCAAAATTAAAACAAAAATTATGGAAAAATAATATTTATTGCTGTTTGCAGCATATGAATTAATCATTAAAAAATAATTTTTATTTAAAATGTAATTTTGTAGCTTTTACTCGAGCATAAACATGCCTAACGAGGCTTAAAAACAATAATGATAATTGGTACCTCTTGCATAGAGTAATTGAATGGACACGAAATGATTTCAAATTTTTGTGCTTCACTGGATATTCTTAAAATAGATTTGCCTTTTTTTATTCCTCAACTTTTCGATTTAATGCAATATTTTTCTCATTCTAAGAATACAAGTTTTGTTTTGGCAATACATATTTTATTTTATTTTACCGATATATGATAGAGAGAATATTGTTTCAGAGTCCCATTTTCGAGAGTGGGATTTTGCTGCAAATATACTTTTTGAGGTTCCCTGAATCAGAAGAACATTTTTTTAGCAGTTGGTCTGTGTGTCACTCTTTGTGTCTGTTATCAGTATAACTCAAAATTAGAAATTAAAGACAGTGCAAATTTGGTATTTAAAATCCGTGTCATATGGGGATATTACTTAACTCTTTTTTATTGAGATCAGACAAATGATTCTGCGTAGCGACATAGAAAAGAATTGAAATACATTATGTCTGTGGATGAAATTTCTCATTTGCTCCTTCTAACACCTTTAGACTATACTGAACAAGTTAAAATTTGTATAGATTTTTTATATGAACAAAAGAGTATTTCATAGAAATCATTCAAAATTCTTTTACAGGACCACATAAAAGAATCCGGATAAAATAGAGGCTATTCGGAAATTGCTCAAAGAGCGTTTTAACTTACATTATGCTCTTTCTTTTATTATGCTAAATTTAAAATACACTATATGGTGTGTATACAATTTATAGACAATATACAGGGCTACTCAAAATTAAGTGAAAACTTTTTTTCTTTCTTTCTTTTCTTTTTTCTTTTTTTTTTTAATTGGATGTAATTGTTGATGATGTTTCACCATGTTACATCAAGTCTAGGTTTGGTTTTAATTTGAGAATCACTCTACAGTCAATTTTGCCCATTGAAGCTCATTAGACTGTGACCAGCTACTTAAAGTGGATTTCAAGCTACTACTAAGATCCATGATTGTATCGCGATTCGAACTACGCTCCTGGGAACTAAAAGTCAGACCACTTAAAATTTCGCACAAGGTGGGCATACCATGCCCAGGGAAATCACTTAGGAATGATTCTTTCACTTACATATATAGTATATGAAGTATAGTTTTAAATCCAGTTTCCGAAGGATTTTTTTTCTCCATTTTGAAGTTAAACAAAAAAAAAAAAAAGAAAGAAAGAAAGAAAAAGAAAAAGAAAAAGAAAAAGCTGTTAGCCTATGGATTTGTTTGTCATCAATATAACTCAACTCTGTTATAAATGATTACAGGACGTTCAAATTTAATATTTTGAAGACTATATGGGGATACTGCATGACAATTTTGACTAAGACTGGTAACTTTTAAATTTAAATTTTGGTAACTTAAAGATTTAAATTTTGGAAAGCAAGAAAAAGTTGAATGATTGGGAATTTTTTTGAATAACAAAACGGAATTAAACAAAAAATTAGGTAATGAATAATTCTAGTAACGAATTCCCCTATAGAATAACATAGGCTTTGGCTTCTGGCGGCGATAGGTGACAGTCCTCTTAAACATAGTTAATTCTTTTTAAGAGACATTCAAAAGAAAGGTGTTATTAGACTAATCTTTTAGGGTTTTGGAAAAGTAATTTCAATATTTTTTAACCTTTTGATGGGCAAGGTAATATGCTCATTTAAAATCGGAAGCCACCAGTATTTACATTCAAAGTTAGAAGTAAAAAGAAAAAAAATTATACTACGTTAAAAAAAAAATAAAATTCGGTAGAAAAATTCCGGGATGAACTGTTGCTACTGGGAATTACAATTACGTCCTCAAGGCGAGGGCGCTGTTCGTTAAAAAGTAAGACTAATAAGCTTAAAAGCTTTCTCTCATATTTGAAATTTTCACGATATTTTACTTTTTAAAAGTAAATAAACACAGAAATTTATGATTCATTGGAATTTGTATTAAGAAACATAGCTTACTACTTAGGTTCATGGATTTCATTGTTATGTCACGATAGATATATTCCATACTTTAAACCAATATTCATATTCCATTGAAAAACTTGCTTATAAGAATAATCTTTTAAATAATATTTGCTTTAACTCAATTCCTAGTGTAAGAAAATTTTTGAATGCGCTTTCACATAGCTACTCCAAAAAAAAAAAAAAAAAAAAAAAAAAAAAGAAAAGAAAAGAGGAACACAACTTATAAAAATCTATAACTAGATGTTATTTTTAAAAAAATATTTAACATTTTATATCACAATGGGACTTTAATGTCTCAATAAATTTCAAAGCGTAAAATTCAAATTTATGGAAAAAATGTCAAAGATGTTTATAAGGGTCGAATGGATATACTTTAATCTTATTCTATGGCATATAACGCTATACAAAAAAAAAAAAAAAAAAAAAAAAAAAAAAAATCCATGCATTAAATGAAAAATATGTTGAAAGACATTTTATGTAATAGAACAATACAAGGATATTCGTATACAACATGTTTTTTTCCGTAGGGCATACTGTAAAAAGGAATCTCATCGAGCCAGAGTCAACCACATTCTAGGCGACGATGTTACCTGTCAGCCACTCAAGCACAGTTTGTTATATTTCTTAGCGCTTCTCAATCCCGTTTTGATATATATATATATATATGGGTGTGTGTAATCACCAGATAAAATCTATATCAATTGTTACAGATTATATTTGGTTACAAGAAAGATGTTTCATTTAAGACTGAGATGCAATTTTAAGCTAAATTTCTGTAGTTTTAGAATACAGAAATACAGAGTGTCCTAAAAGTTCCAGTACTGACGCTGATGTATTTTTTATTTACAAAACAACAAACCTTGAAACGATTATTTTTATGCTAATGATAAAAGGCACATTTAAAATAACGGAGGAAAAAATACAGAACTTGCATTTATAATAAATGTTCAAATGTCCACCTTTTTCTAGGAGGAAACGCTGAACTCGTTTGCGCATGTGTTTAGAAACGCGTTTTAACATGCTGGGAGTGACTTCTTGTATAGAGAAACTTGTACCCACCTGCACAAAACCTGTATTATGAAGTTGTCGAACGAGCTGATATAGCATATTTTTACTCGGTATTGCATCATCTGGATATTTATATTGCCAAACATCTTTGCATCTTTCATATGATTTACATTCAAAATAAGCTTCAAACAGCCTCTGAATGCGTGATAAACACATTTCACTATGAAGAACAAAATAACATAAAACTTTATTCTCACACAACTTGAGCGAGAAAAGAAACAAACTATAAAAATTAAAGAACTGATGCAATAATAAGCAGACGGTAAAATTTAATATTAAAAAAAATCATGGACACAATGAGTTCTTTAAGTTGGAGTACTGGAACTTTTAGGACACACTGTATTTTATAAGAAAGTCACAGATTTATTTATTTATTTATTTTATTTTTAATTTTTTAACAGAATTTTTTACAATGTACTGAAAGCCATTTTAGCCATTTTTGTTCATGAAAGGGTTTTTTAGCGTGCTGCAGCAGTCTCTGATAGCCATTTTTCATAATCTTTACCTATGTTACAACTAATTTATATATTATCTCATGAATTTACCATTAATCTTAGAAAAACGATTCAGATGATAAAAATACAAACATTATACATTTTTTTTTTTTTTCAGATTCCTGATATCTTTTTTCTGTCTCTAAGTACAACCAAGTGGCATATTAAAGTATCGCCTCATTAAATCCTCATTAATTACTATGAAGAAGTGATATGCATAATTTTTATTTGTATCATTAAAAATTCATCTCAGTTAACTGAAAAAGCATGTTTGAAATACATTTTTCGTTTTAAAAAAATATCGACCATAAAAGACTGATTAAAAGTGACTAAAAAAAAAAATCCTAAGATTTATTACTATTGCATTTTGGAAAATGTAATAAGTGTAAGCAAGTTTCTTTAGTACAATCGGTTTAATGCTTGATAATATCTATAAGGTAAGAATATAAAGTAAGTGACATCTGTTGTTCGGTTGAAATCCTTTAGAATACCTGAGGGTAGAAACATTATTACAAATAAATTGCCTCACTAATTTGGAATTGCTCGATGTTAATTGCATCTAATTGTAGAAATTTCCCTTTTTATCGTCGAGTTTCCTCAAACACTGAAAAAAGGTTTTAAACAAATTGACTATGGAAATAAAAGAAGTATTTAAAGGAGTATGGTATTTTAAAAACAGAATTGAAATTTGAAAAAACATTAAAAAAATAATAATAATTAAATGAGAAAAATGTTAATTTTTTGATCTGCCGTTGAACCAGGTATCGCAGATGTCATACATTTTTGCGCGCATTTTATTATTATTATTATTTTTTTTTTTACCACTATTTGCAAAAAAAAAAAAAAAAAGAGAAAGAGAAAAAGAGAGAGAGAGAGAGAGAGAAAAAAAAAGAAAAAAAGAAAAAAAATCTAAAGGTTTTAATGCAGTAACAGTATTTAAAAAAATTACTGTTTAAATATAATGGTAAAGAAAATAATAAAAGCCTCTGAATATACTACTAATAGTTATATATATATATATATAAAGAATAGGAACACTGCGACTTTTGTTCTATGGTTTTTATTTTTTATTTTATTTATTTATTTTTTCACAGAAAGGCTAATTACCCCAGGATCTGCGGCATGAAGTGAATTCTTTACCGCTACGAGCATCTATGCCTGAACTAAGTATCCTACATGACACCTATTAATTGAAGTCCAGAACATTAACCATTCAGCCACCAGATTGACAAATACATAAGAGAAAATGATTCGCTTATTTAAATAATGATAAAAATTTTATATAGTTCAAACATTTTAACTCTCGTCTCGTATTAATTTCAGGGCATACTAACTTATTAAATTAATTGATAACAATTAAAGTATTTAATCTTTTGAGAAACTTGAAAACTACAACCGCTATTTCTTTTAAAAAATCAAATTTCAATCGTACTCCAGTATTTTGTCATTAAAAATTTAAGAGAATGTTTTATAAATTTGTAGAGTTTTAAACTGAAATAAAAGTTATATATTTCAAAAACAATACAATTTCAATCTCAATAGTGGATTAATAAGTTAAATTAAGTAAGTAGATTTTTAAAAGTCATTTTTATAGGTCAAATGTTGTACACACTTTGCGGTAGATAAATTTTTAATTAATTGAAAATAAAATGGTGTTGATCTATCAGCTATTGTTTTCTTATTTTCAACTTGAATGTATAGGCTAGCCACTTCCTTAATCTCTGAATCATTACTTTTTTATGAAACGATTTCAAATAATCATTTTCAGACTTATACGTTGAAATGAACTATTTTTCTTCTGGCTATTGCTATAAAACTATTGCAACAACTGAACTCGATTTTTCTTTCTTTCTAGACAGAAATTGTGTTTTACTTATTTTCCATATGACTTTCAGAATTTTATTTGCACAGTTTTAAGGATTATGTAATTCAAGTTTTCAAACAATTTACCCTCAAGTAGCACCTTTAATTATTCAGATGAGATACTCTTGGTATTTTTTTAATTTATAAGTTTACCTTATTTAGATAATTCATTTTGCTTGACTAAATATTTTTTTAGTGGTTTTGATAACTATTTACATAACAATATAAAATAATTTGCATGACTAAAATAGCTTCTGTATTTCTTTGACCAAATCAAAATGTTTCTAAATGACATATTTTTACTTTTACTTCCTATGAACTGGTAACCTATTTCGAAAAAGGAAAATCGACTAACTAAAAATTTCTTATCTTTTCTGTTTTTTAATAAACTGCGGAATCTTTTAAAAGAAATTATTTACTTTAAACGTTTACTTTGTTAAACTAAAGTAAACTTTTACGAAGAAGGTATATATATATTGTAAATGACATGAACATGAACTGTTTACTTTAGAGTCAAGACTGCATAATGAACTTAAAAAAACAGTATGGAGTTTCGTGTAAAGCTTTTAAAATATGCACTTAATCATCGGATAAGGAAAAGTTAGGTAAATTGTGTATGCGGGTAGAATTTATATTTATATACATAGTGTATGTGCAAGTGTATCACGTACTTATTCTTTAAAATAATGAATTTTATGCTTATATTTTAACAGAAATAGTTATGTATACAGTCGGTAACAAAAGTCTCCGAACACCAGCGAAAATTCCTATATAAAAAAGTACATTTAATACAGTTTTGTTAAATATATCCTTGCCGAATCCTGTTCATAGTCAGTCTAAAAACAGGATTCGACAAGGATTTATTTAACAAACTGTATTAAGTGTACTTTTTTTACATAGGAATTTTTGCTAGTGTTCGGAGACTTTTGTTACCGACTGTACAAGAATTTCCAAATTATCTTTGAAATGAATACAAATGATTTTAAATACACTTAAATTGGGGAATTTAAACAAATAATTAGATTTTTTCTATTGCGTGTTAATTTTGCAGAATTGCCAAAAGCTCAAATACTTTAAAATTTCGATAAAATTCAATAAAGAATAGATACAAGTAAAAATATTTAATGCAGTACATTTCTCTTTTTTTAACTAGTAAATCGGAAAATAAATTAATAACTTTTTTAGTGTTGATAGGACTTGAAAACTTTGTTTTCTAGCTTTTTCAAGTGTCCATAGGGGAATATTATCACTAATTTTAGTTCAAACAATAACCTAAATACTACCTACTTATAAAATATGTTGAATTTTTTTTTTTTTTTTTTTTTTTTTTTTTTTTTTAATAAGAAGTTTCAAGTTATAAGAATGTTTAAAATTTGAATATTTTAATTAGATTTATAAGTTAAACATGTTTCACAAGCAATGTACTAAAAATCATGTTAAAGTCTTGGGATAATAGGGGGGGGGGGATACTAGAAATTTCAGTGAAAATGCATTAAAAAAAAAAAAAAAAAAAACTACCTTCATTTAGAGCAGGGCTGCCAACTTTTTAACCTTATTCCATGACATTACTAGTATCCACCTTCTTTTTCATATCACTTCTTTAGGAGAGCAATTTTCTTTTTATTTAACCGTAATTTCATATTGTGAAAATTTACTGTACGAAGAAAATGGTTTGAAAAAAAAAAAAAAAAAAAAAAAAAAAAAAAAGAAAGAAAGAAAGAGAGTGGAATAAATTAAAAAATATGCAGCTTTGCTACACTTGAAAAACTTTGTGTAATATTAATAAAGTTGCATTATTCTATGAAAGTTTTTGCTATTGAAGATGAATTTCTTATTACAAACGAAACGATAAAGCTCACATTAGGGTAAGTGCACCAGTGATGGACACTTTTAGAGCAATCTCTGATGTTTTTAATGTTTTAGTCATCAGAAAATATTTTTAGAAATCTTAAGTTAATACATATGGCATGAAAGACATTCAGAACCACATATATGTTAAAATATATACATTTGATAACAGTTATTTTTTTTTTATGAATTTTTATTTCACACCCACTCAATGTTCCAGTAATTGACACTCCCCGTTTTTCCTTTTATTAGTAATTGGTACCCATGTTCCAGTGTTTGACGCTGCTAGTTATTCATTTTACCAGTTATTAGCACCCTATGATCCAGTGTTTGACATAAAATGTTAAAATTCTCATATGTAAAATATATGATTTTCTTATTTTTCTTATTTATTAATTATCTCGGGATAGATGCCAATTACTGGAGCATGCCAATCACTGGAGCACTTACCCTATACCTAAAGCATAAAAAAAGGCTTCTAAGTGATATCCCAAGTCCATCAATTTTCTCTTACGTCAAATTGATTACCTTATTTTGCTTTCTTTCAAAATTTAAAACTTTCCATATGGTAAAATTAAAAAAAAAAAAAAAAAAAAACATAACTGGGAGGATTTATGTTATGGCTGGGCGAAGTGCCTGGGCGAAGTGCCTTCCACGGGGTCTTTTTAAGGTGTCTTAGCCCGTTTTTCTGAGAGTTTTAGAGAAAACCCCAGAAAACAGGTCTAATGTGACTAGAGAGACCAAGCTTAGAATTCAGCACCTTCCGTCTACCAGCTTCAAAAGCATATTTTCTCGGCTACTGTTAAGCCCTAAAACCAACAAGGTGCAGACGTAATCGAAATGTGTAAAATTTACTGCAGGCTGTGTGTGTGAATCTAAATTTTTCATTTGTATTTTAAGGGCTAAAATCCATTTTATTTAAAAGTCATGGATATAATATCGGAAAAAATTACTAAACTTACACTTTCTGCTAATTAGCTTGATCGTTTCCCCCCCCCCCCTGATTTTATTACATACGACTGTTCCAGATGCAAAAATGTGAGTGGATGTCTAACCCGTACAATTGTACGCTTTCGGTCGGAAAGGGATATATTTAAAACAACATGCTAAAGGTTTTGATTAATAATACCCGGAGATTTAACATTTAGGAAACACAGAAAATTATTCGAAAATATTTCTGTTCAGCTTCAGCTACACAACATAATTAAATTAAAAAATAAAACAAATTCTAACTGAAGATAGATGATTCGTTCACATATAAAGATACTGATTTTTTCCTCTTTCACTTGATTATTTCACTTAAACGAACATTTTAGTTATTTATAATTGCCTAAAAAATAATTAACCCGGCTAACTAATTTAAACAAATAAAAAAATAATGTCTATCTTAAAACGATATCTTTAATTCGCCACTAAATTGTAAAGAAAATCATCAGTTAAATTTTTCAGATATCTTTATTTTTACATAAAATTTTATAGTTTTTGAAACAGTATATCTTCTTAAACAATAGATTTTTATTATTGACACATTTATTGTTAAATTTTTCCTTTATCGTTTTTCATAGATTAATGACAAAACCTTTTTATCAAAAAAAAAAAAAAAATTATCTCTAAAAAGAAAACGGAAATCGAAACATTAAAATAAAATAAAAAAATATTTTTTTGGATGATATTGATATTTATTGATAAATGGTTGCATAAAAATGATAATCCCAAATAGGTATCCATTGTATAGAAGTATAGATCCCGATTTGTTTGGATAAACATTTCAGTAACATTATTATTAGAAATGTTTTCTTTACACTGTTTAATTTAGCCAAGAATAAAAGAACAGCTTTTTGCACTGATGGATTCACTTTCACTTTATCTTTTGTTTTTTCTTTTCTTCCCCGCTTAAGTAAAAAGCCATGCTTCAACAGAAAAAGAAAGTCTATTGTTTCAGCGAGTAAACTTTTTCACATTTCAGTGCTCGCAGCTATTGATAAACAACAAAGCTTTCTCGTTTTTGTGAATTTGTTTATTCTTAAGCATATCATACAACTTCTTCATATCTTTCATGTCACTGCGCTCCATTTAAAGAGAGAAAGCTTCTAAACATATGTACTTTAATTTCTGCAAATTTAGATTACCGAAGTTTTTAATTGTTGATTTTTGTAGTAAAAATGTAATTTAGGTTACGTTTTCTGCTAAACATGTTGAATAACAAGGAAGTTCTGAATACTTGACTAATTTCAAATATCTCATAGAGGATGTTTATTTTAATCTTTCTTTCATGTACCTTATTAGTCAGACTTTGGAAGTAATTGGTCGCCCTAGTTGTATCTGAACCTTATCTAAGCGTTCAAACATCTTGTAAAAAAGATTGTATTCCTGAACATTCAATTTTCAAATGTAATGTTCATGTTCATAGAAGTACATGGATACTAAATATTGTATTTGCTAATAGCAGTATTAATTACAATCAGTTAACTAATTAATTAATTAACTAATGTGAAAATGATTTTCAATGAATGGTCACATTTTCTACTTTTTATTTTTTAATTAATTTGATTTTATTTACTTGCTTATTTAATTTAGTTCATCCCCAGCCTGTTAATGTTCTAGATTCAAGATGTTTTTCTTACAATGAAAATTATGCTATTAGAAATTAATCATTCTTGAGTGGTCGTATTTTTAATATTATGTACAATATCTGAAATCGACTCTCATTCAATACAGCATTGAAAAGTTAAAGTTATCAATTCTTGCCAGAAATTTCTTCTTATGTAAATGTCAATAAAAATATGAACTATGGAATATATGAATATATCTAGAGCTTTCGTTCGTATTGGAGACAAAATTATCATTTGCTTTTCTATAATCATTGATTATTCATTTTACATTTATGTGAAAATAATTAATGCGAAATTTGAGCAAAAATGGTTACACTGGGTTATTATTAGTGATAAATAAAAAGATAATAATAAAAGCTAATAATAGCTATTTATATAATTGTAAGTAGATTTAAAAAAAAAATTGATTAATTTAATATTGAATTATCAGTGTCTAATATTCTCATTTAAAGGAAAAAAAAAAAAAAAAGATTTATATGATTTTAGTACTTTACGAAATAAATGAAATTCTGAATGACATAATAAGTAAGGAAATATTAATGTGTATATGCTGCACAAATTGTATATTTTACTAGAACAAACAGATTACAAAATCAATAATGTTAAAAATTTGATTTTAAAATATTCTAATTAATTCCGACCAAAACCCCTTTTTTTCCTCAGAAAAACAAAATTTTAATTATTTTTCAGTTACATGCGAAAAAATAAATATCTTTCATTAAGGTTATTTATTGATGTATATGTGACAAAAGTACTATTAAGTAACTAGTGGATCTGCAGATCAGGAGCCTAAACGTACCATTTGCATTTCTCATTGCTGAGCAGTTTTTTTTTTTTTTATTATTATTCCATATTATTTAAAAGAATTATAGTCATATATATATATATATATATATATGACTAACTCGCTAGATGATCAGATATTTTTCTGAGGGGGGGGGACTACCGTCCCCTCCAACTCCCCGTTGTATTTATCTGTACATAAATGTAAACTCAAAACCTTGTGTTAGTTATTTGTAACTCATAAATACTTGTACCAATATGAGGCCAAACGATTTCATAACATATCGGTACTCTTTTATGTAGATCTGTAAACTAATTACTAATTCTGTGTCTACCATTTTCTACAGAAAACATGCTTTTAAACATTCTAATAACATGTGTTAATTTCATTACGCTGAATGGAGTGTAACCATGTTAAAATTCACTTAAAAGAAATTCCGTCTATAGATTGTAATGGTACAAAATTCTTCTGTGTGTCTTCTGTGAGCCACACACATTATATAAACTAATAAAAATTATCCACTTAATTCGATGTAACACACATATATATATATTTGTACCAAATTTAACTTTATTTGGATGATGGTATAATGTTATCAAAATTCTTTTGAGTGGCCCTCTAGATAATTATTAAGTCTATGCATATTACTTTCTATAGAAAACATGCTTTTAAACATTAATGATGTATGTTAGTATAATTTTGTTTAATGCAATGTAGCTACGTTAAAATTTGTTTAAATTAAATTCTATCTATAGATCGTAATGATAAGAAATACTTTAGTGTGTCCCTGTACACGAACCATAAGCAATATAGACATAAAAAATTATTCAACTATTTCTGTATAACGCTTAAACATGTGTACCAATTTTTACCTAATTTTTGCGTCCGCTATCGCCGATACATCCAAATTTTTCCCTAACTGTATGATCATATAATGAATACAATATGCAGTTAAGTGAGTTTTTTTTTTATATGTATGCAGCATTTTTTCATGTAATCCTTATAAATATATTACATAGACGAAAACTACTTTTATAAATTGTCACATTCGTCGAAGTTCGTGAGCAGCGTAAATAATTAAAAATCACTTATTCATTCAATGGCCGATTCAGATATATGTTTAACGCAATAAATATACAGAATTTTGCATTATTTGTTATGTGCACTAGAAATTGTTAAAGTTTTTAAAATACAAATCTCGAGATATCTCATTCCAATTATATTTTTTCCCTATTTTCCCTTTATATTTTGCTGTAATTCTTGTATTATTAAACTAATAAAAGGCGACTAAAATCTATGTTAAATTAGAATTTAATATCATAAACAGAGTTGCCAACATTTCTAGTTTATTTAGTAGCATTGTTAGTATTCGCCTTTATATATATATTACTTTCTTTGTAAAATAATTTTCTCCAATAAGAAAATTCATCTTTAAAAATTATGGTGTGAAAAAAAAAGGTGGTTACTAATAATACTACCGAATAAGTTAGCAATACTGGCAGCTCTGTTTATAAGGAAAACAAAGTGTTAAGTTTTTGAGTAACAAGAACAACAACAGAAAAAAAAAAAAAAAAAAAAAAAGATTTTAATTATTAATGCGGGGAAATCCAACTGTCGTTAAAAATCTCATTTAAATATCTCTTAAAGCGACTGCATTAGAGTGTTTTTATTTTATTTTATTTTATTTGTAACATTTGATTTAGTATTTGAAGATCAGTATCAACAAATCTTCATATATTCTTTATAACATGGTTCTTATATTGAAGTAAATAAACTACCACTTTTACTTTTCAATTCAATTATTTTCCAGATATTTATGTATATAAATTTGTTCAGGATATCAAGGACACAAAGAATACGAAAGGAAAGAATTAAAGAAATTATGGAAATAAAGGAAACCATATTAGATGATCTTAAAAAAAAAAAAAAGAGAGTGACTAATCTGGTATAGGCATATTGAAAGAATGAGTGATGAAAGAATGCCTAAAATCACTTTTCACGATAAAACGATAAATCAAAAAAGGAAGCGAGGAAGACCAAGAAAGGGCTGGATGAATGATATTAAAGAAGCGGGGTAGGTGTTTGGAGGAGGAATGGATGGACCCTGGACCGGAAGTTCTGGAATAGACTTCTTGTAGATTTTGTCGGAAGGCGATACTTGACGCCATAAACCAAGTTTACACACACACATATATGTATATATATATATTGTTTTTATGTTTAAAAATATTTTCGTATTTTGATGTTTTCTTAAAATTACTTTTTTGTACTTGTCTCAATTTACAAAAAAGCGTGTCCACGTGAGTAAAGTTCGAATAACTGTTTTAGTTTTTAAAACGCCATTTATTGAAACCAGTCTAGCTGAGGATCCTAATTAATGATAAAAAAAATTGTCAGTTCTCAAAATTATTCCTCTACACATGACCTATTTTTTAATAAACTATAATAACAATAAAACTTTTAAAATAATAAAATGAGAAAATTATTTTTAATAACAGTTGAGTACTGTATAGTCGTATTTCAGTTTTTATTATCAAAACATAAGTATACATAAAATAATAATAATTTAAATATGCTGATATAAATTTAAGGATCTAAAAATCTGATTTTCTCTGTAATATATTATCATACATATTTAGTGATATTAAGTTTTTCCGAGGTCTTATAATTATTATAAAATAAGTAATTTTTTTAATACAGTCTCAACTTATATAAATAAACTGATTTGTATGTTTTTGTAAGTATATATATATATATATTTTAACAATTATCTAAATATTTAAGTAATGCTTCATAATTTTGTACTGTATTATTGCATTTAAGAACTTATCCTTCTGGTAATAATATCTCACTTTTAAAATGAATGTGCAAACCTTGGTGAAATAAAAACCAATAATATTATTTAATGGAATGAAAAAATTCTTTGAATTGAGTTTTTTTAATCACTGATTACACTGGTCTGCAATCAAAAAACTTCATAAAATGTTACAATTCTTTATATATATATATAGATTTGTACTTGCTGAAACCGAAAAATACAGTACAAAGGTTCCATCACGTCTTTTTTTTTTTTAACGCATATATTTAGTTGGATTTTTCGTGAAATTATGATCTAGTATCCTTTAAATGGTTGTAAAAACATGTTCAATAATTATTTCTTACACTAAAACAATATTTATTAAAATAAAACTTAAAAAAAAATTACAAAATTGAAAATGGGAAAGATACAGGGGGAGGGAGGAGAGGGCAATAGAATGGGTAAAAGTGAATGTGGAAGCGTGTTCG
The DNA here is from genome assembly GCA_963930645.1 of Salticus scenicus. NCBI lineage: Eukaryota > Metazoa > Arthropoda > Arachnida > Araneae > Salticidae > Salticus > Salticus scenicus. The sequence goes on from OZ005657.1 coordinate 186,506,432, forward strand.
GAGGGTCGTCAAATAATAATTTAAAAAAAAAAGTTCCACAAACAAAAAGTGTGAACAAATGATGTTAAATCTATCACGAAGGAACTATGTCTTTAAATATGAGGAAGAATATGTTTAGTTCAATGTAATAAAATTAGTGACTTTTTATTACAAACATCTGTAATTTTACAATAAACAAATACATAAATAAAGGTATGTAATGACTGTATGTAAAAATGGAGGCCATGATTTTAGCAACGGATTTAGCATCCTTAAAAACATAAAACTGACCAAAAAATATTTTAGCAGCTAATTTTGTATCGATCTGTGTTATTATTATTAAGAATGATAATAATAAAAATCAGCCAAATAGTTTAGTGTTTTACAAAATGCTAATAGTTTTCAATATAAATCAAAGTATTTGATTCATCAAGGGCAAATTTAAGCCAAACGGAAATTTATGAAATATTTTTTTAAAATAAACGTCGTCCATCCCGCATCTCTTGTCATATGTCCTATTAATATAATTATTTGTTTGGTCCTAAAATATTAACATTCAATTAGTATATAGATATGATACTTATGGAAATTGGTAATCAAATTAAGAAAAAATGAACAACTAAACTAAACTAAATTAAATGTAAATAAAAAACTTTTAAAAAGCTACCCGAATTTGTAGAATGATGGAATTTTATGTTGTTGTCGCTATCAATTCTGATTGCAATTTTATCTATCCAGTATTTAAATATATATATATATATATATATATACATGGTTGATAATTATTGTTGCCGTAAAATAACTGAAAAAAAAATCGTATTTGTATTGAAAATTTGTATGTATACATAGATTTTAATTAAAAGTATAACGAACTTAAAAAAAAAAAAAAAAAAAAAGTATATCGCCGTTATTAATATTTTATCAATATTAATTTTTATTTGAGAATCCAAAACATTACAGTTGCTTAGAAATCGAAGCAAAAATTATCATATGATATCCAATTTAGAATAGGTTATTAAAATTTATTACAATAATAAACATTAATTACAATAATAAACACATATTTTTTAACTCATAAAACAAAAAACATATATCATTGGATTAAATTTAATAATTCATTTTGGTTTATGAAAAGCTCAGAAATATCAATTTACACCAACAAAGAAAAAAGAAATTATATTAAGGAAAAATATGAATCAAATTTCTCCTCTCCCCCTCCCCTTCCCTCAAAAAAAGAAAGAAAAATCATACAAATATTCAAGCAAATGCAACTTAATATGTACATTCTAATACCTATTGGCCCTTATTGTCTACACTTTCATCCCAACACACTACGATTACATCCAAGATAAAAGTGATCACTTTCAATGGGACTTACCTCTGACTCGGTGATCCCAACCCGCTGTTTGTTTCGAACATGCATGAGAAGCATGAACTAAAGAGTGAAGTAAAGAGAACTCCGTTGTGATGAGGGTGTCCGCCTCGGGAGAGATTGAGTGAAGATCTCTAGAGAGATGTCAGTGGCCTATTCGTCGGCAGAGACCTACTTCTTCAGTGGTCCGAGGCACGAAGTTTTTTCCAACTAGGTGACGGGACAACTCGCTGGCAAAAGGAGCCCCGGGGGATTTCGATTTGATTAACCTTGATATTATTTTCAGTGACATTAATTAGAGTTCTGCTCGTAGTAGCAGAATATGGATTATGTGGAATGTGATCTTCATAGGTGTTCTTTCTTTCTTTCTTTCTTTTTCTTTTTTTTTTTTTAATATTATGTCTAAGGTTAAACATCGATTTACAAGTGTGAGTGTTTCCAAGAAACAAACCAAAATTGAGTGGGCATTGGACTTATAACTGTATTAATAGGCATTTCAGTTAAAAGGTACGCGGTATAGACGATTATAGAAAAGGTGTATTAATTTAAATATATATATAAATAACTATGAATATTGAAAATTAGTGGTGTGTTATGAAAAGCAAATGATACCAGTATTGTAAAATTATTTGGCATTAGAATGGAGATATTAACAAAGTAATTCGAATTATAAAACTAGGCATTTTATTCGAACTATGTACAAAAGTGTCCGAACACTAGCAAAAATTCCTATGTAAAAAAAGTACACTTCATACGGTTTTGTTAAATAAATCCTTATCGAATCATGTTCTTACACTGTCTAAGAACAGGATTCGACAAGGATTTATTTAACAAAACCGTATGAAGTGTACTTTTTTTACATAGGAATTTTTGCTAGTGTTCGGACACTTTTGTTACCGACTGTAATATCAGTACAATATAGAGATAGACAATGCTATGACAATAGGAATGCTATTTGAAATACAAAAAAGTGTTACTAAAATATTGGAACTTGATACGAATAATATCTAATTTAGTTAACTTATCAAACTCTTGTGTGCCTAAATTAATAATAGATTACTAATAAACTGCTAGAATAAGTGATATTAGTAGAACTATACAAATTATTTTCTAATATAACCAGATATTGTTAAGCAATTAGAACTAGATCATTATTGCACCTATAAATTACAAAATATTCCTCAAAATTTAGCAAATTGGGGTTTACTATTAGGATTAGTTTTCCAAATAATTCAGAGTAAATTTCAGCCATGTAATTTGAATACATATTGTGCTTTCGAAATAAGTAAACAATTGTTAATATTTTAAGAGTAAAATGTAAATGTAACTGTATTTTTATAGATTTGTTTTAATAGTAAAAGAAAGTGATTATTATTATTTCAAATAAACGTGGAATATATTTATAAATATAAGTAAAATTAAAATCAATTTTTTTTTTTTTTTTTTTTTTAAACTTTTTCAATATCTGTATAATAAAAAAGAATAGCCAGGTGCACACGCACATTTACAAATACAGGAATCAATTTTAGTAGACATAGATTGTCAACCAAACGCAAAATAAAAGTAAAAATTTAAGTAAAAAACTTTTTTTAACAGTAGAAGCTTTTTATTGCGGAGCCCAGAAAAGCATAAAATAAAAATTTATTCTTGCAAAGGCATGCTATGAATAAGCGAAAGTTTCAACATTAAGAAAATTTTAGAGAAAAACATGGATATTTCACTTTTGCAAGAGATGAGAATTTTTAAATATTCCAAATATTTTAAAAAGCTATCGAGACCATTATTCTTAGTCATTAGTTTCTTCATAAGTATTTGATAAACCATAACTACCAAAGGTATCGAAAGCTTTTTATAATATTTTGAATATTTAAAAATTTTCATCTCTTGCAAAAGTGAAATATCTATATTTTTCTCTAAAATTTTCTTAGTGTTTAAACTTTCACTTATTTCTAGCATGTCTTTGCAAGAATAAATTTTTATTTTATGCTTTTCAGGGCTCCACAATAAAAAGCTTCTACTGTTAAAAAAAGTTTTTTTTACTTAAATTTTTATTTTAAGCGTTTTAGTTATAAAAAAGGCTTCTTAAAAAACGAATTAAAAGTTCTTAGGATACTCTGTAGACTTTGAAAGATTTTCTTTTATCAATTGACACATTTTCTATTAATTATCTGCAAACATTAACACATCGGCCCTAGGAGAATCAAACCTACGACACACTCTAACCAAAAATCAAAGAACAGTAAAGAAAAGTTCTAATATGCTAAAGTGCTTTATATGTTAAAAGATTCCAATAAATACTTATACAAAAAGAATATTGTTCTCGAATGCTTTTTAAAATATTTTGAATATTTAAAAATTTTTATCTCTTGCAAAGTGAAATATTTATATTTTTCTTTAAATAATTATAATTTTGTATTTCAACAATTTTCTTATTGTTGAAACTTTTATTTATTTTTTTATAGCATGTCCTTGCAAGAATATTTTTTTAATGCTTTTTAGGGCTACACAATAAAAACTTACAGTTCTTTTTTATTTTTATTTATTTTTATTATATTTTTATTATATTTTTATTATATTTTTATTCTTGTGCGTTTTAGTAACTAAAAGAAGCTTCATAAAAAAAAATTAATCAAAATTTTTTAGGATAGTGTGTAGACAACGAAGGATCTTTGTTTTATCATTTGACATTTTTCCTATTAATAATATGCAATAAAGTAACACATCGGTCTTCGAACTTACAACCATCGCGTTATCAACATGACGTTCTATCCAATTGAGCTAACAAGTGACGAAAATAGGTGCTAACATTTACGCTTTGTTTGGATTGGATTTACGTTTTGGTTGGAGGCGTTTTGTTTTTCAGTGTCACTCGAAAACACGATGAAAAATCCAATTTCTATAAAGAGCTTCTAAAAAATATTTATTTATGTATTTTTTTTTTTTTTTTTTTTTTTAATTAAAACTTTTTATTTTGTGCTTTTTTAATATCTAAAATATTTTGTATTTTTTAAAATCTAAAAAAAAAAAAAAAAAAAAAAAAAAAAAAGAAAAAACTCTTTAAAAATTCTTAGGATACTGTGTAGTCAACGAAAAATTGTCTTTTATCAATTGACACCTTTTCTACTAATTATCTGCAAAAAATAACACGCCGGACTTTCGGGGATCGAACTCTCAAACACAAGTGACGAAAATAGGTGCTAACATTTACGTTAAAGTGGAGGCGTTTTGTTTTTCAGTGTCACTCGAAAACACGAGGAAAAATCCAATTTCTATAAAAAGCTTCTAAAAAAATATTTTTATTATTATTATTATTATTATTATTATTAAATTTTTTTATTTTGTGCTTTTTTAATATCTAAAATATTTTGTATTTTTTTAAATCTAAAAAAAAAAAAAAAAAAAAAAACTCTAAAAATTCTTAGGATACTGTGTAGTCAACGAAAAATTGTCTTTTCTCAATTGACACCTTTTCTGCTAATTATCTGCAAAAAATAACACGCCAGACTTTAGGGGATCGAACTCTCAACCACCGCGTTGTTAACGTGACGCTCTGACCAACTAAGCCAAGGAGCGACAAAAGGACTAGCTTATATTATTTACTTTAAAATGGAGGCGCCTTGTTCATTAGCGTGACACGAAGACACGATGACGAAGTCAATTTCATATAAAAAGCTTCTAATAAATAAATAAATAAATAAATAAGGGTCTTGTACATCAGTATTTTCCAACCGAATTCATCAGTATTTTCCGCTATTTAAGACTGCTTGAATATAATGTAAAGATTTCCGATATAAATTATAAAAAGTAGTTCTACAATAATTAAAATTAGCTTAAAAAAAAAAGAAAGAAAGAAAGAAACTAGGATATCTTTTAATGTAAAAAAAAAAAAAAAAAAAAAAAAAAAAAAAGAAGCTTTGTCAAAAGCAGTATTGCTAGAATCTGAGGTTGAACGAGAAAACGGTGTTGTATTGTAAGCGTTTCCCACATACAAACCTAGAATTCATAACACATTTCTTTTGAACATCCAAATTGAAATTATATTATATACTTGGCAATTTGGTTTATAAAAAACCTTTTCTGTGTAAAATTGTTATCATTAACATCATATTATTAAGAGTCTTTTTTTTTCTATGTTTGAAGGAACTTTGAATGATGTTTTGAATGTTTGTTTGAATGTTTTGAATGAATCTTAAAATATTCCACAAAACTGAAATTTTGCATATGTTGGTGTGTATGCTTAAGATTCTTCTGTGCTTTTACTCTTGCTAATTAATTTGTATATTTCAAAGTTTTTGTAGAAGTTAAATAATTGTTTTCGTCTGAGTTTGGCTGTGTCAAACTGAAGTTTAAATGCAATTGAATTAAAATTTATCTAAACTTTTTTTATTCTCCTTAAATCACAATCATCATTTAGATGCATAGAAAATCAATTTAATTTTCTTTATTTCCCAGCGAAATATGAATTAATTATTTTTATTATACTATTCTAATTTTATATTCATATACCATTATATATCTTTATTAAATTATTTTTTCAAAAACCACTTTTTTACAATGGGATATATATATACAGGGAGTCGCACTCTCCGCCTTTTTCTAGGGCCCCTTCAGAGGTATGAAATTTCTATCTGTTTTACTCTACCACTGTATATATATATATAAATCTCTAGCCTGTTTATTCACAACACTTTAATATGAAAATACCGTAAAAATTTCTCTATCAAAATAGTGGTAGCAGAAAAGTCAGAAAATTTTCTTCTGTGAATGTGCCATAAAAAAAGGGGGGGGCGGAGAATGTGACCCCTGTATACATGAGTGAATATAAGTCCACAGCTGCCAACATTTTAATTTATTCTGGCGTATTTTTATCCCTGCTTTTATTTCGTACCACTTTTTTATAAAGAACATATTTTATTTATTTTATTTCATTATTATTATTATGATTATTATTATGATTATTATTTTATCTTAGTTATATATTGGAGAGGATTATTCAATAAATAAAGTGGTGCGAAATAAAGGCGGGGCTAAAGGAACTCCGGAATAAATTAAAATGTTTGCAGCTATAAGTCGTAAAAGGAGTAAAATCTAAATAGCTAGCAAAGTACTTATCCTAAGGGTTCCATGCAATATATTTAAATATTTGAAAAAGACATTCATATAATCTCGAAAGATCCAAAACAAGAAAGCCACGTTTATTATGCTCTTAAAAGTTTCATTTTATTTTATTTATTTATTTATTTTTTCCTTAAGGAAAAAAAAATCAAGTAGGATAAGTGCATCAGTATTTAACATTTTCAATTTGAACTCTTAAACAAGCTTTGTAATTCTTTCATACATTCGAGGAGCGTTCAGAATTAGTGTTACATTCGTTTAATATAATTCTACTGTAGTTGAGCTACAAGTATTTCAAATCATTAGTTTTAGAATAAGATTAGTTCAAATGTAAACAACTGAGCTTCCGCTGTTTTTTCATAAATTTTTTCATAAGGAAATAAATTTTGTTTGCTGCTTATTTTTAATTTATTGTATACCTTTTGCTTTCATGTGAAAAAAATAAGTACTCAGAATTCTTTTATTGTGCAAAATTTTTAATTTTGTATAAATACATAATATTAGAGTAGGATACGGACATAATCTCACGGCCAAAATCTCGCGAAACAAAATCTCGCGCGGACTAAAGCTCGCACGGACAGAATCTCACGGGGTCAATAAATATAGCTAGGACAAAATCTCGCAGGGACAGTATCTCGTCTTCCAGCTGCACAAAATCTCGCGGAGATAAAATAGTGAGTAATAAATTAATGTGAGTGATGATTGAGTTTGGCATAAATAAAATGACATATTTTAGAGCATTTTTCTTAGAATAACATGGTAATTATGAGCAATATTATATAAAATTTTCGGGGTAATTTTTAATTGAGGTTTGTGACCAATGTTAAGCTTTGATGTTAGTAGCGATGTATAACATTACTTTCTTCGTATGTTCAATAGAAGAAAATATTGGTTTCGTAAAAATTTTTGACTTCCTGTTTTCGATAGATTTACACGTTTTGAGAGTTCCAGAACACGATTTGACCATTTTTAGAAAATGTCTATCTGTGTGTGACAAAAATTTTATGGCGACTGTATCTCAGAAGCTACAGCACAGAATTACATATAAATTTATATGCAGATGCACATTGACATAAGGTGCTGGTGTCTATCGACTTTTGGTGCCGTTCGCCCAACAGGTGGCGCAGCTATTCGTCGATTTTCATTATTTCAGGGAAGGCTATACTGAGGAACTACTGCATATAAATTTATATTCAAATGCACCCTGGCATAAGTTAGTACCTATCGATTTTTGATGCCGATCGCCCAGCAGGTGGCGCAGCTATAGATTGATTTCCACAATTTAAGAGAAGGCTATATCTCAGGAACTACTGTACAAAATTGCATATAAACTTATATTTAGATGCACTTTGACATAAATTAGTTTATATCATCTTTTGGTGCCAATCGCTGAACAGGTGGTGCAGTAGTATATTCAATATACTACTGCACCACCAAAGTACAGTATTTAATCTAATTTAAAGGAAGATTATATCTCAGGTTCTATTACGTAAAATCAAACAAAACTTGATATATGAAAAGGCCATTATTAGAAGAACATTTTGCTGTTTAAATTGTGTGCATATCCGCCGATATATGGCGCTGCTATAGTGGAATTTTCCCCGAGAGTGGGAAGGATATTATCTGCATGGTTAAAAATTTACTTCCGTTGGACATTTAGTGTAGTAATTAATACCTCTCTGAGATGAAAATCGTCTGCATTCATAATGAATAAAAAATAACAAATAATTTATACTGCGTTAATTTTTACAGGAAAATAGAGAAGAAATTTTTGTGATGGCCACAACGTACTAGTTTTTAGAGTGTATTTTAAATGATGAAAAGCAAATAATAAAATTAAATTAAATATCTTAAATAATTATTAATATTTTACATATTGCGGTCGCGTAAGGAATATTTCCTGGAAGAAAGTTTTGTGATGGTGACAACTTACTAGTTTAGAAAATGACTGTCTGTCTATCTATTTCCAACAAAATTTTTGCAACAGTTTCAACTCAAGAACAAATATATAGAATTTCATATACGTAGTTGCACCTTGACATAAATTAGTGCTAATTAGCTTTTGGTGAAAATTGTCCAACATGTGGCGTCGCCATATTGTTTTTTTAAATATTGCCTTCATTAAAAGGATTCTTCTTCTTCTTCTTTTTTTTTTTTTTTTTTTTCAGAAATCTTTAATTCATATTATTTCCAGTTCCTCATGTTATACATGATTTCATCTTGTGCAATGTTTGAAAAGGTTTTCTTTATATATATACATACAGGGTTGTTATAATTAATGTTTGCCTATTCAGAAAATTCTAGAGCCTGTTTTATAGCTGCAAACAAAACAAAATTTTACTCGTATGTAGTACAAGTGACGAGCTCTAAGAAAATCGAAAACAAAAGTTGAAATTTTTGTCAATAGGTGGCGTTGCTTTAATATCTAAGGTGATTTATTCTATCAATTTTGGTCAATCCAGACGAAACATACAAAATTTATTTCGTTTTTTACAAAACATCTGTAGAAATCGTCTTACAAGGAAACATTCAAAAGGTGCCGTCTTCAAAAAATATCGATATATATATATATATATATATATATATGATTCTACTCTTCATAAAATATTAGAAAGTGAAAAAATTATCGGCTGAAATGAATTACAGCGACCACAAAAAATTATCAAAATTAAGCATTTTTGGCGATTTAGCGCTGTTAGGCGATAAGTTCGATAGCACCGAGATTGCCGTGTACGAACATAACAGTGTTTTGCTTCTCTGCCAAGTACTCAAAATCAATCGCTTAACAGTGTGAAATCGCCAAATAGGCTTAATTTTGAAATTTTTTTGTGGTCGCTGTAATTCATTTCAGCCGATAATTGTTTCACTTTCTGGTGTTTTATGTAGAGTAGAATCACATATATATTTTTCAATATTTTTTGAAGACGACACCTTTTGAATGTTACCGTGTTAGATACTGGCACAACGCTACCTGTTGATGAAAATTGCAACTCGATTTTTTTTTTTATTATTATTATTATCGATTTTCGCAGAGCATAGAGCTAATTAATTATTTTCGTCAACAGGTGGCTCTGTGTTATGACAAAATCGAAAAAAAAAATGGGTTACGATTTTCATCTGTAGGTAGCGTTGCGCCAATATCTAAGGCGAATTTTGCAGTTTTTTTTGTAAAAAGTAAAATAAAGTGGAAAAAAAAATCCCAGATATTAATTTTTACACATTCATTCTATCAATTTAGGTCAATCTGCACGAAACACACAAAAATTATTTTGTTATTTACAGAAAAATCTGCAAAAATCGCTTAGATATTGACGCAGCGCCACCTATTGACGAAAATTGTAACTCTTTTTTTTTTTTTTTTTTTTTTTTTTTTTCGATTTTGAAGAGCCCAGTGCCACATATTGACGAAAATAAAAAGATTGTAATTTGCTCTGGAAAAATCGAAAAAAAAAAAAAAATTAAGTTTCAATTTTCTTCAATATGTGGAGCTACATGAATATCTTAGGCGATTTTTGCAGATTTTTTTTTAAAGAAATGAAATAAATTTTGTGTTTTTCTTTTTTCCCTGGTTTACCGAAATTCATAGAATGAATTTTCAAAAATCGCCTTAAGTATTGGAGTAGCGCCACCTATTGACGAAATTTTCAACCTTTTTTTTTTTTTTTCTTCGGAAAGCGCATCATTTGTGAAATTTTGTTTCGTTTGGAGCCATAGAACCTACTGAATAGGCGAACTTTAATTATAACAACCCTGTATATATATATAATTTTTATATGGCAGTATAGGACAAACTTTCGTCAAAATGTGCACAAAGGGAATTAGTTAAAAAAATTATTGTGAAATTAAAAAGAATTATTTATATTAGTAATAGTCAATTATAGGAAAAAATTTACCCCGGGCATAAATAGTCAATATGTGAATTTAAAACAAATTTCGTCAATACCTTAAAAACAAATTGTTGAACCATAGATCTGTAATAATTTAAAAGAAATTTATTAATTATTTTTATTTTGAACAAAAGAAAGTTTTCTTTCTTTCTTTCTTATTTTCCCTTTAATACCCTCGGAGATATTATCTATAGGGCACAAAATTGACTACATTTCGACATTTAGTTTTATATTTTTATGAGATAAAAATCATCAGCATTCATTATTTATTTATTTATTTTCAGAAATAAATATGTCGTTGCTAGCGTCAGGGTTCACTCTTTGAGGGGCGATCCAGCAAGACCATCCCTAAAGGTACTACAGAAAAACCATTCCTAAAGCTACTGCGTTGTTGAGCGGTCTTTTGCTCTCCCTGTAGGGGGATTATTACCCACAAATCCCACCCTGCTCGAAGGAGAAATATTAATGCTCAATGAATTTTCCCAAGCAGATCCTTTATTCCAGTAAGTAGATAGTAAATAATTTTAATAAAAGGGTTGTACTGCGTGAATTTCTATAGAAAATATATAGCGGAAAGTTTTGTGATTGCCGCAACATGCGAGATAGATTAATTATTTAATATGTGATTATATAGTTAAAATGAAATTTTTTTCAAATCCACTTTAAGTGATATTTTAAAGATTGCGAGCTTTTGATCTTGCAATTCACTTTAAATAATAAGATTTTGGAATAAATTGTGAAATATTTCTTTTTAAAATTCGTAAATTTTCATTTAAATTTGAAAAAAAAAAAAAAAAAAAAAAAATTGGCAATAAATAATTATTATGAATTTACAGTTCTAAAATATTAGGTCATTGCAAAAGTTCGTGCGGTTTTTTATTGCTTCATTTAATAAAAATACGTCAAATCAAATGACAATTTTTATTCAAAATACTCTCCATTACTTTCTACAACCTTTGCCCATTTTTCGGGTAGCAAATGTATACCGCAGCGATAGAAGCTCTCGTCTTTGGAGGCAATAAAATGATCCGCGTCCGCACGAACTTTTGCAACGACCTAATATTTAAGTTCGGTGAAAATTAGAAATTGATAAAGGTTTTTATTATTATTATTATTATTAATTAAAATAAAAAAAATATTAATTAATATGCAATTATTTTAATTAATTAAAATGTGATCATTTTTTTTCTTCCATACCACTGTGCATTAATATTTAAAAATTTGAGTCACTGAATTTAAATCAGTCTTCTAACTTTCGACTCATTGTAGATAAGTCACATGATTTTTGGATTGGAATACGAAAATTGCACTCTATAACAGAAAAAAAAAAAAAAAAAAAAAAAGAAAGAAAAAGAAAAAGAAAAGAAAAGAAAAGACTCACCAAGAAGGAGTAATACAAACTGGCAGAAATTGACATGCATACCGGTTTCGATGGAAAATGCAAACTTTTGACTCCAGGTCATAAACTCTTCGAGAATTTTACTCCGTCTACTCAGATAGATAGTAACTATGCCTCGTATACAGGTGAGCAAACAATATGCGCAGATGTCAGCATTTGAGCGAGGTGTGTAGTTGGCAGGGTTGCCAGATTTGGCCTTTTTTTTTTATTCAATAGCCACCTATAATTTTTATTTGTAACGTTTGGCTAATCACTTCGAAGATTGATAATCTATTATGTATATCAAATGTCACTTCTCAAAGTTATTGGTGACTATTGAATAAAAAAAAAGGCCAGATCTGACAACTCTGGTAGTTGGGTTCAAAGAGGCAGGTTGGTCTATAATCTGTGAATTGTTTGACAATTAGATAGGAACGATGCTATTATTAGATGATATTGATAGGAATGGGTGAACCATGGACTAGCACAGCGTGAGGGAGGAAGTGGTCGGCTTAGAGAGAGGACAGAATGTGAGAATCGATCAATCGTCAGAGCGGCACTCAAAGCCCCAATTCATCATTATCATCGATCCTACGTGCAACTGGTACTTCAGTAACTTCAAAGACCATTAATAGGCGGCTCAAAGAAATGGGGTTGAGCTCATGGAACCTCTTCTGCGGACTACTATTAAACTTTATATACCGACAAGCACATTTGCAGTGATATCAGGGTCGTTCGAACTGAAATGTCACTGAATGGAGTAGAATTGTCTTCAGTGACGAGTCCCACTCCGATTTGAGCCCCGATGACCAGCGAAGACGCGTCTGGAGACGCCCCGAAGAAAGGGGGGATTCCAGCTTGACTGTCGCCAGCTATACTGCCCGACAACCAGGAGTGATGGTCTGGAATGTCGTTTCATGTCATAGCAGGACCCCTTTAGTTGTCATCCGTGGCATCTTTACAGCAGAGCGGTACGTCGACGACATTCTACGTCCCGTTCTGTTTTCCTTCATATTACGCAATCCTGATCGTATATTTCAGCATAATAATGTCCGCCCGCGCACAGAGATAGTTTCTACTGCTTGTTTTCCTTCTTGTCTAACATTATTTCGGCCGGATCTCTCTCTCACTGAGGACGTTTGGAGCATCATGAAAAGGGTCCTACAACCAGCTCAGGATTTTGAAAATCTAGCGCACCAATTAGGCAGATTTTGGCATGATATCTCGCTGGAGCACATCTGCACACTCTATCAATTAATGCCAAGCCGAATAACTACTTACATAAGGGTCAGAAGTGGTCCAATGCGTTATTGATTTGTTTACTTTTTGAGGTCATTTCTCCTGATTAAATCATCCAAATTTTCTGAAACTGTAATCATTTGTTTTTCTCCACATGTACATCACTTCTACCAATTTTCGTCCCCTTTGGGTAACTCCTTCTTGGTGCGTCTTTTTTATTTTTTTTTTTTGTTATAGAGTATATTTAAGAAATAATAATAAAAAATCTCGAAACATTGAATTTGAATTAAAATTTGTATCAATTTTCCAACTTTCAACTCATTGTAGATAAGCCACATGATTTTTGGATTGAAATATGTAAAATATGCTTTGAAAAAAAAGAAAAGAAAAAAGAATATCGCAAATTTTTAACCGATTTTGACAAAAATTAAAAATTAGCTATAAGTATTGATTATGAGTTTATAGTTCATCTTTAAATTTGGTTGAAAATCAGAGTAAAAATATATTTCATTAAATTTAAGTTAGCTATGCGTGGGCATTATAAGTAATGAGCTAGAGTTCTTAAACTGAAAGTTATATGTTCTTTAACTGAAAGTTATATATTCTATACATAAATAATATTTAATTTAGTTAAGATCGAGTATTTTTAAAAAACTTTTTTTATACTGGTTTATTTATGTAAAAAGTCACATTTTTTAAAAGCTTGTTTAATCTTAGTAATTAAAATTCTATTGACCTAGTAATTAATTCTTTTTATCATAGAAGATTTCTATATTTCTGATTTCCCTCAAAATAAATACCGTTCATATTACGATGATCTATAACATACGGACCAACTTTCAGCTCATTCGAACAAAGCGTTTTGACGCTATCATGTTCACTCACACAAATACATATATACATCATAGAAATATAGTAAAAATGAGTTAAGAAGACCTCAAAACGTATAGATTCATCAAAACCTCAAAATCGAAATTTTTAGTGATTACAATACTTTCCTTACTTATGTATATTCGAAAAGTAATAAAATCTTTTTGTAAAAAAATAGAACCGACTCCAAAAAGGAACTGCTATTCAAACAACTAAAAATGAAAGAAAATTGGCAGAAACTGGAACTGTAGATTGCGCCTAAAAGTATAAAATAATTTCCTTTACCAAACAACCTATAACACTACAATTAATCATAACTTTTGAAGTCGGCGCAAAATTAAATAAAATTTAATTAGTTTTTAAAGGTTTGTCTTTAGATCGGTAGCAACAAATGCTGTTGTCTCGAATGATCCATTTTCATGTTTCCTTTATTATTTTATCACTGTATACAATCGGTCCATTAGTAGCATCTACATAGAACAGTGAACATTCTTCACAATGCTGTATTTATGTTTCTACGAAGTTAGATCATCCTTGATGGCTTTTGAATTTGGCGATAGAAACGTAAGGCAAAAATATACACACAAGATGTATATTTTCATAATATCTATTATATGTTTGCCAGATAATTTTGCGATTTTTCGTTCACCAAGGACGTCAGATACCAGCATCTTCGCCAACTTTTGCTGCTTACGAAGTCTTATTTGTTTTCTTGAATCAAAGTAGTTTTCGGCTGCGTTTTGCAGGTAACAATGTGAGACGTGTATTTTGAATAGGATTTCATTTTTGTATTGAATGAAGGTATCAATTTTTATTTAATTTTGCGCCGACTTCAAAAGTTATGATTAATTGTAGTGTTATAGGTTGTTTGGTAAAGGAAATTATTTTATACTTTTAGGCGCAATCTACAGTTCCAGTTTCTGCCAATTTTCTTTCATTTTTAGTTGTTTGAATAGCAGTTCCTTTTTGGAGTCGGTTCTATTTTTTTACAAAAAGATTTTATTTTTCTCTTTTCAGTGAAAACTTATTTATATAGCAGAGCATCAGAAGACGTTCGACGGAAGTTTCACAAATCACAACTTCCAAGGAAAGTGACATTACTCAAAAAATGGTTTATGTCACTGAAAAATACATTAAATGCACCCAATGTGAACAAAAAAGTTACATCTCCATCTAGAAAGTTATGCACTCGAGAGACAGTTGTGCCAGTTTTATTCTAGTCAAGTTATTTTTAAGTTGATTTTTCTCAAATGCTGCATTTTTAAATTGTGTCACTTTTCTTGCCTTTATCGGATATGACTAAAAAACTATCTATTGAACGAACATACGTTAAATTAAAAAGTCTTTAGAAATGTAAAGAAAGGATACGCTGTATTCGTAACCGAAAATTCTGTTACGCATATATATTAAACTTTACAGTAAATACGTGTCACCCGCTGCGCTGGAAATTGCGCAGCTTAAAGTTCAAACAAAGAGCAAAATATGCATTGCAGCTGATGGACAGAAGTTTCAACATCGATACTTACACACTGCTTTTACCAGTGTAGCTGCTTGTGTTCAGCAGTTAGAGTGAGAACAGACTTTTGTGAGTATCCTGTAATTTGTTTATATCTTAATGAAATCTTAATGAAACTTATTTCAGGCCAAGATCATTACGACAACAAAAAAAGTATTAAAATTAAATCATCTCTTACGAAGTTATAAGCTAACAAATTTCAACAACAACAACGAGAAACATGTTTAATAAAGAAGCATCACAAAACTGGCGTTGTAAAAATTATTACTTACAAACTTTGAATAAACACCATAAAATGCAATAAACTCGCAACAATTGTTTCGGGTCGAAAAAACCACGACCCTTCATCAGGCGAACAAAGTAAGCACGAGTGCTGCAATCAAAGCGGCAACGCACCAAGCGTTGCCGCTTTGATTGCAGCACTCGTGCTTACTTTGTTCGCCTGATGAAGGGTCGTGGTTTTTTCGACCCGAAACAATTGTTGCGAGTTTATTGCATTTTATGGTGTTTATTCAAAGTTTGTAAGTAATAACGAGAAACATGGTTTGTATTGAGAACCTCTTCCTTTATGAAGTCGGCTTAAAACGCCTATGCGTTAATCGATGTGACCGCTTACAATAACCATACTTTGAATTTTACATAGCATAAATGTCACCCGCTACGCTACAATATATGCAATGTTTTTCAAGTGTGCACAAAATAGGAAATTGTGACTAAACAAATGCACGTTTTAAGCGTTCTGTTTTTAGCATTAATGTCTAAACTATCTTTGCGTACTATATCGATGATGCTCTGCAATTTTATAATTCACTTTTTACCCTGTCTTGAAACTTTTCCGAGATAGGATCGCTAACTCCACTCTTTTCTACAAGGTGGCGCTTTAGGCGGTTGAATCGCGTAGCACATGTTCACTTTACTTTTCCATACATACCACTTTTATGACTATAGCTACAGCTGTTCAGCAGTTAAAAGAGTCGGGACTGACTTTTTTGGGCACCCTGTATTTTCTTTTGATCGTAAAGATCTTACAATGGGACCTATTTCAGACAAAGACCTTTACAATAAAACAAAAAGTATGAAAATCGGATCATCCATTCAGAAGTTATGAGCTAACAAACAAAAACAAAAAAACATACGCTTTGAAATGAGAACCTCCTCCTTTTTGAAGTCAGTTAATTAGAGCATTTCTTACGAAGTTATAAGCTTACACACACCAACAACAACACATAGCAAGAATTAAGAATACCCTCCTTTCTGAAGTTGGTTGAAAAGGACTTTGCGCTAATCGATGTGACCGCTTACAGTAACAGTACTTTGAACCACAGAATATACGTGTCATCCGCTACGCTGTAAAGCGTGCAACGTAGTTCAAGTGTGCACAGTGTAGGACATTGCGAACAAACAATTGCACATTTTAAGCGTTCTATTTTTAGCAATAATATCTAAAAACTGTCTTTTCGTAGTAAATCGATGATACTCTACAACTTCGTAATTAACTTTTCTCCCATCTTGAACCGTTTTTGAGATAGGAGCGCTAATGCCGCTGTTTTTCACCAGATGGCGCTTTATTTTCTTTAGATTGTAAAGATGTTATAATGGGACCTACTTCAGACCAAGATCTCTACAACAAAGCAAAAAGTATCAAGTAACCGTATTTTGAAATATAGCGTATGTCTCACCAGCTACGCTACTACGTGAGCAATGTAGCTCAAATGTTTATAGTGTAAGAAATTGCGAACAAAAAAAGGCACGTTTTTAGCCTTGTACTTTTAGCATCAATGTCAAAACTATCTTTCCGTACTAAATCGATGATGCTCTGCAATTTTATAATTCATTTTTTTCCCCTGTCTTGAACCGTTTCCGAGATAGAAACGCTAGCATGAATGTCTAAACTACTAAATCGATGATAATCTTCAACTTTCTAATTCACTTTTTTTCTCTAGAACCGTTTTCGAGATAGGAACACTAACTCCACTATTTTCCACCAGGTGGCGCAGCAAGGGGTTTAACCTTGTACTGCAGGGCCACTTTATTATACTTACATACCATTTTTATCACTATAGCTGCAGCCGTTTAGCAGTTAAAAGAGTTGGGACTGATTTTTTTCGGCACCCTGTATTTTCTTTAGATCGTAAAGATATTACAATGGGACCTATTGCAGACCAAGACCTTTTCAACAAAACAAAAAGTATCAAAATCGAAGCATCCGTTCAGAAGTTATGCGCCAACAAACATAAAAAAAACATACGGTTTGAATTGAGAACCTTCCTTCTTTTTTTGAAGTCGGTTAAAAATTAAATAAATAAGGATCTATTAGAAAAATTGAATTTTTGTCACGATAAATAGAGTGCCTCATAATGTCCTCATAAATAGAGTGCAATAGAGAGTCTTTTGTCCTCATAAATAGAGTGCAACTTTACATTATATATATATATATATATATATATATTTCACAGACTGGAATTTCATTATTTTATCTATATTTAATGTTTTATTATTATTATTATTATTATTATTATTATTATTATTATTAATTGCTTTTCAACATTCGTAATGCACTTTAAAAACACTGTACATCACTACTAACACCAAAATTTAATATTGTTAACAAACCTGAATTAAAAATTATAAAATTATATTCGTTTGTCAGTGTTCTGACTAGGGTAAATATTTATGTTTTGTCAAGAAATTTTATTTAATATTAATCATATTTAACACTTTATTCTAAGAAAAATGCTCTAAAATATCCTTTTTTTTTTTTCTTCAAACTCAATCATCACTCACATTATTTTGCTCTCTATTCATTTATCTAGGCGAGATTCTGTCAACGCGAGATTATATCCTCGCAAGATTTTGTGCAGTTGGGAGGCGAGATTTTGACCTAGCTAGATTTTGTCTCCGCGATATTTTGTCAGCGCGATATTTTGTCCCGCAAGATTTTGGCCGCGAGATTATGTCCATAGATGCCAACATTTTAATTTATTCTGGAGTATTTTTAGCCCTGCCTTTATTTCACACCACTTTTATTTCTAGAAAAATTTTCTCCAATATATAATTTCGATAAAATAAGAAAACTTTACTCTTAAAAAATAAGTGGTATGATATAAAAGCGGGGCTAAAAATACTCCGGAATAAATTAAAATATTGGCATCTATGTTATGTCCCCAACTCTCACAAAATGTCATCGTGACCATTAGTGGACAGTTTTTTCCTACTGGCTAATTTAACTTTTAACGCGAGATACAGTTGCGAATACAGCTCAGTATTCTTCCAAATTCGGAAGGTAGAACGGAATATCAATTAATTTCAATTAAAATTAGATCCGAGTGCTTTAATATATTCATAAAAGGTATTTTTTTTTTTTCAAATTTTTAGAGAAGACTTGTATATTTTAGAAATGATGTGGCCCTGTAAATCTAATACTAATCATACTATATTCTGTAGAAAGCATCCTTTTGTGCATACGAATAACATATTTAAATTTCATTAAGTTTTGTTCAAAGTAAAGTTACTAAAATTTGGTTTATAGAAATACCTCTCTTCGAACGCAGTGCTCTGAATACTTTCGAGTGTCCCTGTACATAAACCAGTAGTAGTATTTACTCTATTTTAAATACGAAACATCGATACTGAACTTGAATAACATATTTCACTTTCATTAAGATTTGTGTATAGTAAAGTTATTAAAATATGGTTTATAGAAATACCTCTTATGGAACACAATGCTTTGAAATACTTTCGGGTGTCCCTGTACACAAACCAGTAGAATTTATTCAATCCATTTTCAATAGGAACATCCGATAGTGAACTTGAATAACATATATCAGTTTCAAGAAATTCCATAAATATTTACGGGAATTAGAGCGCGGACAGGCAGGCAGATGTATAGACGAACAGACAGGCAGATACACAAATTGAAATCATATTCACACTTAAAAATTGTTGGAAACTTTAATTATAACAACATGGAAGTATGGAAATTAACACGTATTGTTAATATATAGTTCGAAAATTCCGTACAAAATTGTAAACAATTGTAACTATTTAAATGAAACGAAATTTAACCGTTTCCCTTATTTGATGTAAATTAATGTTTCCAGCATTTTTTTTTTCTTCTTCTTCTTATTCTCATTTATAAAATTAATATATTTCGTAAAATTATTAATATTTTAATATAAAAACTTTTGATAACTGAAGAAGACTGTTGTTGATGGAACATTTTATATAAAAAATTTCAATAAAACTTTTGTTCTTTTTTAACCTTCTCTCCCCTCCCCTCCCTTCCCCAATATAAAAAAAAGAGCATAATTCATATAGATATTTTCTGTTGATGGAGGGAATATAGAATTGGGTAACACCTTCAAATTAATTACAGTTTAATATTAATCTGTACTCTCATACAAATAAATTCGTTTTTGAGGATTTTCGGTTAATCCATCGGTTTTCGATATCCTCTTCCTTTCTATAAATTAAATGTAATGTGCGCATAAAATTTTCTTATCATAATTTTCCATTAAAAATTGTTCAAATACATGAATACATAAATAATGTAGATATACATATTTCACAAAATTATAGTCATAAAAATGTATTTAATTTTAATTTATTAACTAATTTAGAATTGAAAAGTTTTTTTTTTTTTTTTTTTTTTAAATAACCTGTGTAATAAAAAAATAATGACCCGAAAACTGTATATTTTCAATGTTAATGCATACTTGCCAACATCCTAATTAATATTCCGTAGTGTTGTTAGTCCCGCCCTTTTTTTACACCAGTATATTTTTAGAGTAATATTCTCCAAATTCAATTACGATTAAATAAGAACATAAATACTCTAAAAAGATACTGGTGTGATAGTGGTAAGTATGTTAATGTGTATGATATGCTGAAAATTAGGCCCTTATACTGAATTAAAAAATATTTTAATCAATTTAAATTTTGTTCGAATCCAGTGGATCTTAAGGTATGCGCTTACATACGAAGCACTTTTTTAAAAATACATAAAATTTTAATGAAACACACATGTATTTAATTAAGATGGGATACAAAACTATAAATTTAAAGGAAATTTTACAGAAATTTGCATTAACTTTTTAAATGTGGGGAATATTTCGAAAAATTTTAGTGAAAATTTTCATTTACGCCACACCTCCTATAACATATTCTAATGAATATATTTCAATAATCTTTACACAGTATAGAAATAACATACTTACCTGTGTTCCGTAGCAAAAGATTTGCTGTTCTTATAAAATTCATTGAAATATTCCATACTTGGTACGAAAGTTCAAAATTAAAACAAGAAAAATCCTCACTTCTCTAAAAAACTGTCAGTAAAATCAATAAATAAATACAAAGAGGTTAGATTTTGCTACAGAACATAGCTAAAGTTGAACAAAACATTTTGGCAAAATTTCAATTCAATATTCTAAATACATTTTGAGAAATGAATGTAATCGCAAACAAAAATAACGAAAAACACAGTTTCTCAGAAAACGCATTTAAAGATTTTAATACAGCACAAAAAACTTTGTGGCCACTTTAGACTTTTAAAACTCGCCATATTTGTATGTCAAGTCCTCTTTTGCTTCGTTTGTAACTAATTTTGGCTTTCTTTTAGCTTTTAGTTTTTTTCTGGATAACTTTGTTGCTTGTAGAGATTGGCGTTTCGATTTCCGAATTCGTTCATTGTCTATTCCCATGTAGTTTTCAAACATAACTGTATTCCGGTTTATTATTTATAGTATAACTTTGCTTATAGTTATTGTAAAAACAAAAATAAATTATTTTTGGAATCTTAAATGTGTGGCCTATAAAATGAACAAGTAAAAAAAATTTCGAAAATTTTCACCAAAACGATAATTTTAGGGTAGGCACACCTTAATCAATTTTCCATGCCATACAAAGAGTTTTTCTGTAATTAATTAGTATTTTTTTACATGTAATCTTTATTATTATTATTTTTTTTTAATTATTATGCAATACAAAAGCTGCATAATATTTTATTTTAAGTTATAATGCTGAAAGATCAAATAAATTTTCAGTTACTTTAAGTGTCCCGCTATTAACAAAAGTTGTTAATATACGATTGTTACGTTTCAATTTAAAGACTTGTAAACAAATATATATGACAAAATTGTAGTTATGTATGTGTTTATTTAAAGTAATCTTGATTAAATTATTTTAGTCTGAAGTGTGCAGAAAAAGGTTTTCTTCAAAGATTATTTATCAAAAAACTGTTTTGTTTAAAATTCTATTAAGTCGCCAAGGAGCGATAAAAACAGCCAAGAAACAGGTACTTTCATTAACTTTTTATAGACGATATACAGGGTGATCAATTTAAAAGAGTACCCGTTGTTTTTTCTTATTACGCTTAAATATGACGGATGTGGCAACTATTCTAACACTGAACTATAATTGTTTGAACCTTGTTTAAGTGTGGGAGACAATTTTTAACACTGTTGGACTGTTACAACTTTATTTGTGAGGTAAAACAGAAAGGTAGGCGCACATTTTTTTTAATTCTGTAATAATTTTATTTATGAAAAACAAAATTTAATTAAAATTTTTTACATTATCATTCCTACACTAGCTAAAACCCGTCGAATTCGACGATCACTTTATTGACTGTAATGTTTCAAAAATCATCGCATCATTATAAATGTATTTCAAGTTAAAATATGTAATATAATTTACGACATTTCACTTAAAAAAAAAAAAATTCGGAAAAATACTTACAAATAGAAATACTATATATGACATCACTTTCTACAAAGTACTGTCAATGTGACGTCAAACTGACTCCAAATAAACAGTTGCTATCTTTTATTTTCTATTCCGTTAAATACTACATGTTAGCTGACCTGACCGGCGTTGTTCGGGCCTATGGTAATAATCTTAAATGAACCTTAAATTTGTATGGTTTTACATCTTTAGCTCGATTTTGTTTGAATTTCTATTTTTAAATAAAAGCATCATAAAAAAATAATCAGCTGTAACAAAAAAATTACCTCGAACCGAACGAAACTCTGCCTTGTGATCCCGGTGCCTTCGGCAGCGCATACGCCGGTCGCTAATAGCATAAAAATATTCCCAAAAATGAATCTGGAACCAAACGAACACGCTCGCTGTTGCCCGGGCCCATGATACCTTAAATGAACGTCAAATTTGTATGATTTTATACCTTTTACTCGATTTTGTTTGAATTTCTGTTTTTAAATAATAGCATCACAAAAAAATGATTAGCTGTAACAAAAAAAAAAAAAAAAAAAAAAAAAAACTCGAACCGAACGAAACTCTGCCTTGTGACCCCGGTGCCTGCGGCAGCGCATACGTGGGCCGCTAATATCATAAAAAAATTCCAAAAAATTAACCTGGAACCGAACGAACCCGCCCGTCAATGCAGGGGCCCATGATAATAACCTTAAATGAATCTTAAATGTGTATGGTTTTATATCTTTAACTCAATTTTGTTTAAATTTCTATTTTTAAATGAAAGCATCATAAAAAAAATAATCATCTGTAACAAAAAAAAAATACCTCAGACAGAACGGAACTCGGGCTCGTGACCCGGTGCCTGCGGCAGCGTATATGCAGCCCGCTAATAACATGAAAAAATTCTCAAAAATTAATCTTGAACCGAACGAACCTCTGATTCGTGTTACCGCTGCCTATGGCTTCGGCACCGTATAGCAGGCATGCTACGCACGCGCTGCAAATCCACTTTCCTCCACCAGGGGGCGCAGTATGTTGTATACGAACATCACCAATTGCCTTGAATTTCCAAGACCTTTCATATAAGGTGTCACATGGTGGTGTCAACTGCAAAATCCTTTAGTTGCACTTTCCACCGCCAGGGGACACAGCGTGTTCTATACGAACAACACCAACGGTCAGGAAATACCAAGACCTTTAAAATAAGGTGTAACATGATAGGGTCTACTGTAAAATCACCCAGTTCCATTTTTAACCACCAGGGGGCGCACTATATTGCATACAAACATTCCCAATCAACATGAAATTTTAAGACCTTTATCACCAATCGTCTTGAATTCCCAAGACCTTTCAAATAAGGTGTCACATGGTGGTGTCAACTGCAAAATCCTTTAGTTGCACTTTCACCACCAGGGGTCACTGTGTGTTCTGTACGAACATCACCAACGGTCAGAAAATACCAAGACCTTTAAAATAAGGTGTAACATGATAGGGCCTACTGCAAAATCACCTAGTTCTATTTTTCACCACCAGGGGGCGCCCTATATTTTATACAAACATCTCCAATCAACATGAACTTTCAAGACCTTTAAAATGAGGTGCTACATGTGTGGGTCTAGAACGGATTTCCCTCTGAAACTAATTTCCTCCCTTTCCCCCCCCCCTCCAAATCTACTTTCCCCCTTTAAAATCGAAAATTCCAAATTCGCAGAAAGTGATTTTTTAGTATCGGACTCTAGTCCCCATATGTACAATTTCTTCACCGTGAAGTAATTTGGAGCTTAGTTAAGCTCGTAAACGTGTTTTTAACCCGTGGGGGGAAACCGTTCGACTTTTTTTTATTTTTCTCTTTTCATAGCGCATCTACAGACCAAGACCTTTTTTTAGACACCTCAACCAAATTTTTACACCAAGTAGTTCTCTCAATATAGTGGAGACAGACAAAAGCATGTTTCAAATTAATATATAGATTACATTTACATCATCATTATCAATTTTACATTATCATTTCACAGGCTTTTCCAGAGAAGTCTTGCAAACATCGATGAATTAAAACAGATCATAACTGAAGAAATCTCGTCAATAACACCAACAATGCTGCGAAGTGTGTCAAAAACCTGGTTCGATGTGTTCATGTTTGCATTCAAAATGGTGGCAAACATTTTCAACATTTTCTGTGAGGAATGATAATGTAAAAAAAATTGAATTAAATTATGTTTTTCAAAAATAAAATTATTACAGGATTAAAAAAATTGTGCGTCTCCATTCTGTTTTACCTCACAAATAAATTCGTAACACTCCAACAGTGTTAGAAATTGTATGCTTCAATGTTAGAATAGTGTTAACATATCCGTCAGATTTAAGGGCTATAAGAAAAACTCAAGGGCTCTTTTAAACTGATCACCCTGTATACAGATTACGCTGAATATTTTTATATAAACATATATAATTTCAAGAGTCTCCTGTATTTTTTTTTTTTTCCAAAATTTTCTGAGCATGCGCATATAGAGACTTTCCTTGTCAGAGTTCTAATTTAATTTTGGAAAAGTGCAGGGATGGAACACTGGCGCAGAATTCATACCACTGTAAATATATCAAAATTTTCTACTTCGTAAAGCAACGATATTATAAGTACAGAAATTTCTTAAACAAACATCGGTATGAGTTCTGCGCCCGTGTTCCATCCCTGAATGTGTCATGTTTCTTACCATATCTTATACTATTAAGTGAGCAATATTTGTATATATATTTCACTGTTCTCGAAAACCGTAGCTCGGACAGTCACGAGATTTAACACAAAGGTGCCCCCCGAAGGATCATTATGCACATCGAAGTCAGAATTTCGAATTTCTGTTTAGTTTTCTTTTAATTAATAAAAATATGAAAATAATAAGCTAATAATAGAAAAAAAAAATTAGCCATTTAAATGGAATCCATAATTTAATTGTTGCCAAAAGAAAAAAAAAAAAAAAATACGAGTTTATTTTTTTTTTTTCCAACAGGAAAATAAATACATTTATCTAATCTAAACATGAACAATACTACACACTACTGATCGCAGAGCTTCCAAATTTGGCATATAGGTACCTGGGACCCTGCAGGTGTGCACCTCATCGAGAGTTTTTCGAATTTCGAATTTGAATTTTTTAAATTAATGTTTTTTCTATTTTAAACATTGGCTTTTATTTAATAAAGAAGCATCACAAAACTGGCGTTGTAAAAATTATTACTTACAAACTTTGAATAAACACCATAAAATGCAATAAACTCGCAACAATTGTTTCGGGTCGAAAAAACACACGACCCTTCATCAGGCGAACAAAGTAAGCACGAGTGCTGCAGTCAAAGCGGCAACGCACAAAATCGTTTAAAATGAAAAGAAAAAGTTTATAAAGTAGAAACTAAATATAGCTACTGGTGTGAGTAGAATTGTACAAAAAACAAGAAAATAAATAAATGAGTGAGATTAAACATATAACAATCTAAGGATAACAAAAATTAAACTAAAAACTAAGTTACGTGAGTAATTTCCAAGCATCAGAGAAGAAAGGAGTGGAAGAAATATCATTAACAAGATTTTTCGAATTTTTAAATATGTAAAATGCTTCATGAATATCCAAATGGGAGGAGCAGACAGGAGATGAAATTATGTTAGTTTTGGAAAAATCAAAACGATGACCTTGAGACCAGCAGTGGGAAGCAATAGAAGATTTGGTAATCTCTTCATTACGAACATTCCGACGGTGCTCATTTATTCTGTATTTCAAACGCCTCCTAGTTTGACCAATATAACCTAAGTTGCAGGACGAACACGGAATTAAATAAATTCCAGAACGGTTTTCGGTGGGAATGGGATCCTTAAGAGAAGATAATTTTATTTTATTGACGGGTTTGTAAATAACTTTGAAACCAAACGGTGAAAGAATTTTAGAGATTTTAAAAGAGAGTGAAGAATAAAAAGGTAAAACAACTGGGATGAGACTGTGATCGTTTAATTTGGGAGCAGAACGTTAAATTTATATAGAGCTTTATCGATGATAGTGGGTTATAGCCACGAGAGAGGGCAAGAGATTTTAAATAATTAATTTCTTTCGAAAGATTAGACGGATCAGAACAAATGTGTAAGGCACGGTAAACATAAGTGTAAAAAGCAGACATTTTTTGTTGAGGGGCGTGGTTAGAGAGAGCATGCGGCGGCAAAGAGACTGAGAATGGTTTTCTAAAAACAGTAGTGGAGAAACAATCCTTTTCTTTATTCACAAGAATGTCAAGGAAGGGCAAAGAGCAATCCTGTTCAACCTCAAAAGTGAATTGAATGCATGGGTCAATCGAATTGACCAAAGAAAGTAAATTGGACAAATCGACGTCAGGGGAGACAAGAACGAAAATATCTAAACCAGTGAGGAAATTTATATACACCGAAGAGTTTTTCTTCAAAATAGTGCATATAGATGTCGCAAAGTAAAGGAGAGAGAGGACTACCCATGGCCATACCATCATTTTGGGAATAATAAGTACCATTAAAAATGAAGGCAGTTTGCCTGATACACAAATGAACTAAATTTACAAGCTCCTCAATTTCAATAGAAGAATAATGGAATTCACGTAGTCTTCTCTCTAAACAAACCAGAGCACCTTGAACCGGAACATTTGTAAAAAGTGACTTTACATCTAAAGAAATCATAGTATAATTAGACGGGGAGATGCATTTAATTTTGTCCACAAAATCATACGAGTTTTTTACAGTATGAAGTTCTTCACTCTCTTTTAAAATCTCTAAAATTCTTTCACCGTTTGGTTTCAAAGTTATTTACAAACCCGTCAATAAAATAAAATTATCTTCTCTTAAGGATCCCATTCCCACCGAAAACCGTTCTGGAATTTATTTAATTCCGTGTTCGTCCTGCAACTTAGGTTATATTGGTCAAACTAGGAGGCGTTTGAAATACAGAATAAATGAGCACCGTCGGAATGTTCGTAATGAAGAGATTACCAAATCTTCTATTGCTTCCCACTGCTGGTCTCAAGGTCATCGTTTTGATTTTTCCAAAACTAACATAATTTCATCTCCTGTCTGCTCCTCCCATTTGGATATTCATGAAGCATTTTACATATTTAAAAATTCGAAAAATCTTGTTAATGATATTTCTTCCACTCCTTTCTTCTCTGATGCTTGGAAATTACTCACGTAACTTAGTTTTTAGTTTAATTTTTGTTATCCTTAGATTGTTATATGTTTAATCTCACTCATTTATTTATTTTCTTGTTTTTTGTACAATTCTACTCACACCAGTAGCTATATTTAGTTTCTACTTTATAAACTTTTTCTTTTCATTTTAAACGATTTTGTGCGTTGCCGCTTTGACTGCAGCACTCGTGCTTACTTTGTTCGCCTGATGAAGGGTCGTGTGTTTTTTCGACCCGAAACAATTGTTGCGAGTTTATTGCATTTTATGGTGTTTATTCAAAGTTTGTAAGTAATAATTGGCTTTTATGTTTCCTTTTTCATGAATTTATTCTTCGATTGTAATCGTCTGCGTATCGTAGCAACGGCTATATTATGCAATTTATTTTTTATTTAATACATTTATTTGAGGGCGAATCTTTTTTCTCTTTTTAATTTATTATATTTATTGAAAATAAAATGGTAATGCAGTAGAAAAAATTAAATATATTAAATTTAAAATTTAAAAACGTATTTATAACAGTTATGTTTATGTATAATTTTTGTAGTACAACACATATTTTTCATTTGTTAATTTAATTTCTTTAGAAGTTTTTTTTTTCTTCTAATTTATAGTATTTGTCAGGAAATAATGGTAGTATATAGTAGAAAGGATTAAACTGATTGGAATTTATTTGTTTTTTATGTATTTAATTCCTTCTAAAAGAAAATCTACTTTTTATTTTATTTCCTTACATTGGTCGGAATCAAATTGTAATACAGTGTAAATAGCATGAGCAATAAAGTACTTGGTTCAAAAACTAAAATATTTAATAGACGCTGAGATACAGTTATCTTTAAAATCGTAGTTCTTAAATAATGGCAGACCCACCTATCGTCAATAAATACCCATATTGAAATACATAGGAAAGAGATTTCTGCAGGCAGTGGGAACCTGCTCCCGATACAGTGCGGGCAGAGAAAGAGCTGCCGTAGTCAGCGAGTACCCGATGCGAGGTCTAGAGCGATTCTAATGTAATTATTTTAGTTTTTATTTATAATGTGATGTGAAAAATAAATAATGATCCAATTCTTTTGGAGATTCATTTAAATATAGTGGCCAGCGAAGCGGGCGTAGCCTGCTAGTTTTAGAATTAATAGATTAAAAAAATGAATCAGGAAGGGGAAAAAAACTATACATTTCTTCTGAATACATTTCTTTTACAAAGTATAAGAGGACATGGTTAAAGATATCCGAAATACTTTACACGTTTAAAATTTGGTATAACATTAAACTATTAAAAATTTTTTGAAAAAAGAAACTTTTGTACGTTTTAAAACATTTTTATAATAGGATTATAGCCAAATCGCGGATGAAGAGTTAAATACTGCATAAAATTGGGATGTTTTTGTGGTAATATTTGCATGTATATTAAAAAAATACATAATAGAAGGAAAGAAAGATATGCGTGAAAATTAAAGAAATTCAAAACAATGCTTAAAGTGCATAGAAATAAGTGAAAAAGAAAACACTTACATATTATTTGTAAGTAGATATAATGTCACATTTGCTGATAATATTAAAATTGTTCTAAATTCCAAAATATTAGCTTGCGTCATAAAAAGCCATTCAGCCAACGAAAACTGTTACTTAGAATCACAATCAAGGGGAAAAAAAAAAAAAAAACTTCTTTTGTATATAAACGAACGTTGCTAATTACAAATAACGACACCAAACAATCGCCTTTTTTTTAATATATATATACATCTCTATAGAAATAATTCCACAAAATTTTGCAAAATCTAATCAAATTTAAATCTGAATAAATTTTTAAATTCTTGTTTTGTGTTGCACAAACACTTTTTATTTTAAACTAAACTCTTATAATAAGTCGTTGAAGTGGATATGAATAAATATTAGATTAAGATCAATATTCGGATGAAAAGAAATCGAAAAGTGTTTTCCAATTTCTTTCAAAAATGAAGGACCTTTTAAGTAATGGTGCCCTAGTTGCCAACTTAGAACCTTTTGGCTACCGGAAAATTTTAATAAGAATTTTTATTTACTTAATCAGTGAAAACCGTTACACTTCGCTGATAAAATAAAATAAATATTTCTATTAAAAATTTCCAATAGCCAAATGGTGCTAAGTTGGCAACTAATAATGATGCCAAAGACCACATTTTAAACTAATTTTCAAGAAGCAACACTCATTGGTTGGGGGTTATGGTTATGTGGCTAAGACCGATTGGCTACGTTAGTATTCTAGGCTTGGAAGGATTAGCCCTCTGAGGGGGGGGGGTCTTTCTAAGGGTATCTAGTCCTTATTTACGAAATTCTCAGAAAAAGTAAGATAAGCTCCGAACGGCAAGGCCGACGAGCGCAACCTGGAACTGAACATTGCATCTTCCATTTTTGAGCTTTGACAGCAAAACCTCTCGGCCACTGGTGGGGTGCAACACTCATAGGACGGTTGTCATGAAGAGTGAATAATGTAAATTCAAAAGATATGTCCTTAAATGAAAGCAAAAATAGATATTTGATTTTTAGACATTTGAATATCTGAAATTATCATGTATTTATGTCTAAAAAGGAATTTGTAAATGTGACGAAAAGTTTAAAGTTTCATTCATATATAAATATTTTTACTTTTTACTTTCATATTTTACACAATTATTAAAAAATTACATCACACAGATTGTGAAAAAGCTTAAGCATTTTTTTACTGATGTTTGTTAAAATTATTCAGTATATAGATAAAAGGCAATCTACTGAAAATAATTTGGCATGATTTCTAGGGGAAATAATGGGATAAATTCAGTTGCTTTTGCTACGTTTCTTCATTCGGTCACTCTCATTCTTAGATACTTGATATTCATTACTTTAGTTAATGAATTGTTTTTATTACTTCAATAATACTAATGTGCTTCTTTCTCGAAAATAAATAAAATTTTCAATAAAATACTTACTGGAGTAATCTTCCAGTCACTGAATATAGATGAATAAATAAATATTGTTAAAGAATTGCATACGTTTCTGTGTTTCTTATTCTTGTGTAATAGGCTTATAAATACACATATAAAATTACATTTTTTTCATTTAAAATTCACATTAAGAAGGTTCATTTTATTTATTTATTTAATTTTAAGAGATAAATATTTATCTCATTAAAAACTACAGTTGCCTCTGATGAAAAAGGGAAAGAACAGAAGAAAGAAAAAGAAAGAAAGAAGGAAATTAGGTAACAAAAATAAGAAAATAATAAAGTTAGCTATGCATAACATATATACTAATTATTTATATAACACGTGAACATGTGGTTTATTGGTAAAGTTCTTGCATCCTACATGGATTTTCCGGTTGGTCAAACATAATTATTTTATTTAAGGGCCCTCTTCACTCACCGCCGCCGGAAGCCGAAACTAATGATATTCTATGGGAAATTTTTCTTTACAAATAACTTATTAACTAATACATATTTTTAAATTCTGTTTTCACATTCAGAAAATTCCCAACTGTTAAATTGACGGACCTTTTTTAAAAATGTATTTTTTTAATTTTTAATATTTTATTTCGAAGTTGCAAAATGAAAAAAATTCACATATTGAAAATTCGTATTTTGCAGCTTCAAAATAAAATATAAAAAAATAAAAATAATAATTTTTTAGAAAAGGTGCGTCAATTTTACAGCCGGGAACTTTCAGAATGTGAAAACAGAATTTAAAAATATGTATTAGTTAATAAGTTATTTGTAAAGAAAAATTTCCCATAGAATAGCATTAGTTTCGGCTTCCGGCGGCGGTGAGTGAAGAGGGCCCTTAACCCTAGAATACAAACATTTACGTTTAGTAACATTAATATACCATTCGTAAAATTTACTCATTCCATATTTAAAATATATTTAAAGTATATTTTAAAAAATAATTCTTATACGTGAGCATACATTTAAAATTTATTCAGAAATTATTGGGTACAGAAATTATTGGTAAATTTGCTTCCACATTTCTTCATTATACAAGTAAAATTTACACAGGTAAATATTCTAGGTTAATACGTATGTTTATTGAATAAATTAACAGCAGTCTATTCTGTAAGATTGCATTAGTACTTTTACGGGGATGTTTAAAACTCAATCTTGTTTTAATTAAAACACTTTTGAAATTTACTGCACAAAGATTTGGTAAATATTTGCCGACAACTTGTGGTGTATTCTATCATTTTTTCTTTCTTTCTTTTTCTTTCCTTCTTTTTTTTTTTTTTTTTTTTTTTTAATCAGTATTCCGAAACAGTGCAATACATTGAAAGATCCTTCTATTATGTGTTTGTAACATGTTTTGTAATCTTAAAAGTATTAAATTTAAGTATGTAATATTATTATTTTTCAAATAAATTAAAATTATTAATAACTATTCAAGTTAACTAGTTACCAAATTGGCCTTTGTGGGTTTTTGTGGTGAATTATTCATCTGTTTATTTTTCGTTCTCATTCTTTTCAATGTTCTCATAAAAACATTATATACATATGTTAATTATATATATATATATATATATATATATATATATATATATATATATGTTGAGCGGGCTTTTACGTCACATTAGTGCTATATGTGCAATTGGCGATGGTCTGGGACTCACCCGGCGACATGCCAACATAATTTTGATCCTCCACGGAGGGGATAGCTCCCCGTTTCTGTGACACACCCCTACCTCCTCAATATTTGTCATATTTATAGAATTAAAAAATAAATAAATAAATAAAATAACAGTTTTCTTCTCAATTTTGTATGTATTAAATATTTTACGTCCTTCTATATTTTACATATTTTCACATATAAGGTTTTTTATTTATTATTTATCATTTATTGTTTTTATCTATGTGATAATTATGATAATTATTTTATTTTATTTACCTTTTTTTCTAATTTTCTGAAGAATACGCATAGCTGCCAACTTGCTTTTTTTTTTTTTTTACCGGAAAAATTTAATAGAATTTTTTATTATTCTTTTTAGCAGTTCTCTGCGATTGAACTTTATGAATTTCTTTACAAAGAAATACTGGTGTTAAAAAACTGTACAAGTTGACACCTGTGGATACAGTGCATTCCCGATTTCTTTTCTTTTTTAGAACGTTTGCTACTTACATAACTATAGATTAATAAAAACTCATATTTTACGTGTATCAAAATATAGATATTATAAATCAGTATAAACAGCTCTTATTTTGAATTTTGAATAAAAGTCGTTGACATTTGATAAAAAAAAAATATCTGCTTATCACCCCCTTTCTCATCAATAATATTTATTATACAGTTTCTCGCAATAAAATAAAAAGAAAAAAGTTTTTTATGCTAAAAATTTTGCTGAATCGCATCCTATTTACACTTTTAAGCAGTTTGTAAGCCACAGTAGAGGTGAATGACATCAAAATCTACGTTCAATAATCAAAACTAGGAAAAACTGAGGCCCCATATGTCCAAAGCTATCGATAAAGCTAACTCTATTGGCTATTGTTCGCTAAAAAGTTACATGTCACGAAAACTTGACGAGATCCCCCCCCCCCCCACATACTCTTCCCCCAAGAGGGGTTATCATTTATTATGGTTGAGTCGATACTTTAGTGAGTACAGAGTGAACGCGATCATGTTTTTTTTTTTTTTTTTTTACCTGTTTCTGAGAAAGAACAGGTAAAAGAAAAGTAAAAGAACACTTGTGATTAGATCCAAATAAAATCATGATTTCTCGGAAATATATAAATTTGGATGGGGGGGGGGGAGATACTCCATTTAACAACGGCGCTTTTATTTAGCACACCGCCATGCGTATATGAATCTCTGCTATATAAACTCAGAGAATAATATACGCTAAACAATGACAGTGGATATATTTACTAGCATCAGTAGCCTTTTTTCCGGTGTTATTGTGGTTTATATATTTGGAATTATGAGTTTTTGTCTTTTTTATTCTATATCCTATATTGAATATACAATATGATAGAGAATCTATTATAATATTTTATTAGAGTTACTTTTCCATACATCTTTCGCGAAAAATGTTGTTATATATATATATATATATATATATATATATATATATATATATATAATTAAACTCTTTAGTAATAAAAATCTTCTATACTGGTCAACACATATTTTTTCACTTAATTACTGCAATATGCTTTCGATTGTTTTTAGAGGATTACTGGCAAATCAGCACTAAAAAAATAATTAAAAATGAATGAAGTGAAAAAAAAAAGTCCCTAAATTAATAAATTTTATATATTTTATGTGGTAAAGTAATCGAATACGAAATTATCCATGTTAGGCATTAAAATCATTTTTAATTAATTTTAATTTCCAAATCTACTTGATATATTTTTTCTCAAAAAGAAATGCCCAAGAATATTTTAGAAGTGTAGTCTCAATATCTTATCAATTATGATTGGGTTTATGTACGAAAATTCATTTTTGCTGTTAAAAAAAAAAAAAAAAAAAAAAAAAGTATTTAATTAAGTATTTCAAAGTGTTTCTTATTCAATCT
The DNA here is from genome assembly GCA_963930645.1 of Salticus scenicus. Taxonomy (NCBI): domain Eukaryota; kingdom Metazoa; phylum Arthropoda; class Arachnida; order Araneae; family Salticidae; genus Salticus; species Salticus scenicus. The sequence goes on from OZ005657.1 coordinate 186,540,207, forward strand.
CTAAATCAACATTTTTCTGATATTTTTTCTGATCTTATCATGTTTAAAAAAAAAAAAAAAAATTTAATTTAAAAATTAATAAAAAAATTAACAATGTTCCTACAAATTCTCAAATTATTGCCAATTTTTCAAACCAGACTTTTAATAAAATTAACATTATTTCTATTCTAAATGATAAAAATTGCCTCTTTCCGTTCAATGATGTACATATCTCCTGTACTTTTAAATACCATATTCCTCTTGGTAGAAAAATATTCAACTACAACTCTATTTCCACGGCTATAATATTTCCTCTAAGTCCACGGCTAATTGTAATGATCTTACATTATGTAAATGCAGCGATACTTAATTTGAAAAATATGTTGACAGAGCACATGGTCACATAATTACTGGTAACCAATAGTAATCTCCGAAATTTTATGGAGTATTGTACTAAATTTCGACTCCCTTCTAAAGCCAATATTTCTCAAATTATCAAACCGTTTACTTATGATCTGGATTTGTTAATTTATAAAATCTCTACTAATACAATAAACTTTTAGCTTTTTTTAATCAATGGAAATGTATAGTTTTATTAAAATTAACTAACGAATTACAGCTTAATTACTGTAATATAGTACAATATAACAAACTTGACTTATTAACAAAAATAAAAGACTTACAAAATCATTATGCCATAACTTATGTAGATAAATCACCTAATAACTATGCTATTATGTGTAAACAGTATTACAAATCTCTTCTAAACAGTTCAATATCTAATAAATGTACATTTTCATTAACTCAAAATAATGTTATCATTAACAATAGAAAAATTCACAGTTATTATAAATTATTAAAGCTTCCTTTTAACAATTTCAACTATCCTTATATTGTACTAATACCTAAGTTCCATAAATCTCCTATTAAATTTAGAACGGTTACTATTGGATGTAATACCTACAACAATAATGCTAATAAACTGCTTTTTGATAATCTGAAACAGGTTTATAACATTACTTGTAAAGATCAAAACTTTAGATGCCTTAAAAATAGTTACCAACTCATTAACCATATCAAAAACCTTGATTATGTAGATAATATTATTACTTATGATTTTCAGGATCTGTTTAATGATATTATTTTATCTGACCTTTATCAAATTATCAATAATCTATTCATTAAATACAAAAATCAGATTAAATTACCTAATAACTTTAATGTTGAAAAATTTAAAACTCTTCTTAATTTCATCATCTATAATAACTATATCTTACACAATAACCTCATTTATTTACAAAAAGTGGGTATCCCGCAAAGGGTATGCAGCTCGAGTTTATTGGCTGATCTTTATTATTATGAGTGGAAATTTACTTTTGATCATATCTTACTATACCGATACATTGATGATGCAATAATTTTATTCATTAATAATAAGTCATCTGATTTAATTACTTTAGACTACCCTTCGAATTTAAAATTAACTCAGACTATACATAAGATAAAATCATAAACTTTCTTGATCTTAAAATTCATTTCCACGATAATAAAATTTATATTGATATTTATGATAAAAGACAGGATTTTAACTTTAAAGTAAATTTATTTACTCATTTTAAATCCTGCCTGTATCTCTCTGTATTCAGAAATGTCATTTTTAATCACTTATATCGAATCAATAATCTATGTTCTGCTAAATAAAAATATATATAAAAAATAAAAACAGTAATAAACTTATTAAGGAAACTTTACTTATGGGCTTCCAAAAAATTTTGTTTATTCATTGATATACCAAGAAATGTATCTATAATATATATATATATATATATATATATATATATATATATATGTGTGTGTGTGTGTGTGTGTGTATATATATACTCTTATGTGTATAACAAAAAAATTTAAAAAATAATAAAAGACAATAAAAAAGGTGGAGGATGGGTGGGCAGATGTTTGATTAAGGAGGTTGGTGGCGTTGTTGGTTAGTTGGGTGGGTGGGATGATGAATTAAACTATTGAAAAAATGAAGGAAGGATTGCTGCATTTAATTGTATCCAAATATTCAATGCTTGTTTTAGAAAAGTTAAAATTATGGATCAATTAAAATTAAAAAATAAATCTTACCTAGATTACATGCAAAATACCTATATGAATTCAGTTAATAGGATTCTCAAAAAAAAAAAAAAAAAAAATCCTCACTATTAAAACTTAACTACTACTACTACTAATAATAATAATAATAATAATAATAACAACAACAAAAACAACAACAACAACAACAATAATAATAATAGAGGTTATAAAAATCAAAATTAACCATCTCCTTAATTCTAAGCTCCAGGGATGAGACGTTTTTTTCAAAATTTTCAGCTGATTACAGCTTTTTTAAATTTAACTTTTCAGCTTTTTTGCATTTCTGACGTGCATTTATTATATCAGCCAATAAATAAAACTGGATTGAATATTAAAAACCAAATTTATTACTTTAATATAATAGATTATGTCATTAATACTCTGGTATTTCCTTTCAATGTCTTGCGTTTATGTACCAATCTCAGTTTTTTTGTGTTTCAGCTAATCTCATCTCTGAAACTCACTTTGAGTTTTGAATTCAAGCAAAGCATTACACTAAGTTTTTCAAAAAAAGTTGGCTTCGTAAAAAGAAAATGAGATATGAATTATTTAAGTTACTATGAATTTTTAAATTTGAGATATAGATGAAGCTAAGCAGAAATCAAATCGGCAGTTTGACAGCACAGATTATCATACAGATAGGACAGTGAAGCTAAAACGCGAACTGGAAATATAGTAGCACCACTAGTGTCAACAGAGGGGAACTACATGTGTTAAGTCTACATGAATAGCATCTTTGATCGAAAATTGTTTTTCTATTTCGCGAGTAGTTAGTAGCAGGTTAGTATGGGAAGTTTTCTTTTTCTTCACTTTCTATTGTTTTTGAATTCACAAAATTATCCTCAAAACATTCACAGCTATTCTTCTCAGAAATAAAAATTAATTTTTATAATGTTTAAAAATATGCTTTTTCAAACATATTCATATTCAAGTACAAATTAAAATTACATACTGTAATTCTGAAATAGCAGTATGAAACCATTAAATATTTAACGTTGCTTGGTTTAAATAGTACAAAATGCTTTAAAATGAAAAAAATGTTTTTATTTTATGTATATTTTCAAAGTTTATTTTCTTAATATTTAGCACTTGCTTTTTAAAATAAATTGCTTTTCACAACCAAGTTCGTAAACAATAATAAAGTTGCCAAACGAAAACGTATGTGCAGTTTTCTTTCCTTCACTTTTTCTACTACTTTTAAATTCACAAAATCATAACATTCATAGCTATTTTCTAAGAAATAAAACTAATTTTTATTATGTTTGAAAATAAATTTTGCCAAACACATTCGTGTTCAAGGGTACAAATTAATGTAACAAACTGTAATTCTGAAATAGCAGTATGGTATGAAATCTTAAATATTTAACATTGCTTAGTTTATATAATACAAAATGCTTTAAAATGAAAAAAATATTTCTGGTTTATGTATATTTTCGAAATTTATTTGCTTAATATTTAGTACTTGCTTCTTGAAATAAATTGCTTTCGACAATCAAGTTCGTAAACAATAACAAAGTTGCCAAACGTAACGTAAACTTCAATACAATGGTTAGTTGGTTGGATGTTGTGTTTAACGTTTCACTAATATTACGATATAAACATAGATACAATAAAAATAAGACGAGCGATTGCGTAAGCTGGAGAGCTCGAGAAACTTACAGCCATTGAATCAGCAGCGCCGACTTTGAAAATTTTCTGGGGGGGCTCGAACCAAGGCCGTAGCCAGGATGTTTTTTTTTTTTTTTTTTTGGGGGGGGGGGATCATATTTCTAATACAAGGTCATCAAATTTGGTATAATAATGCACCCATGCTTATGCACACACAAACAACGGCCTGATTAACACAGGGGCACGTGCCAGAGGCGTCCTGAGTAGCAAAGGGCCCCAAAACTGGTCCTGAAAATGCCATCATAATTTTTGCCATTTAGTTTATGTAAATCGAATTTATAAAACAAAATTAAGAGTAGCAGGGAGGTCGCTGGGATAATACGGCCATCAGTCGCTTCAGTTTGAAAACAATATTGTGATTATGTTAAGTTAAAATTGGAGGGGAAAGACAGAATCTCGAAATAATTTCTGCTATATCTTCTCTTTAAGTTTTAAAAACAATATTTGTTCTTACTCTTCATTTTTACTTAAAATGTTAAAATTTCATAAACTATCATTAATTAAATTTGGATAGAATGGAGTAGAAGGCTGACATTTTACCAACTATGTGAAAAATACCAGAATCGGGAATCGAACCCGGGCCGTTCCGCTTAACGCGCGGATGCTCTAACCACTGAACTACCCTGGCTGATAAACAGTTCGGCACTTCTCACATAATTTATGTTGGCAAGGTCACCGAGTCTGCATTAGAGCAGCTATATCAAGTGACAAATATGAACATGGCACAGCTCCAATAGGCCGTAAAATTTAATTTTATGAGTGACACACCAGATTATCAAGGTTTATTTTCCTAAATAAAAAGTTTCATAAAAAAAAGGGGGAGGGAGGAAAATATTATTTACTTCTTATTGTTTATAAATTCATGACTTACATCCAAAATAGTTCATTTTTATTTAAAAATGCCAAGGGAAAAAAGAAGCAACCAAATAAATAAAATGCAAATATAAATAATTTAAAAAAAAAAAAAAAAAAGGCAAATTAAACATCTCAGAAACCTTTATAAAAATTATTTTCACTTAAACTTAGGGAAGAGAGTAGCATCAAGCGTATAATATATTAATAAAATAAAATTAAAATTAAAAATGTAATAACAATATGGCAGTAACTTTTGTGAAAATAGTTATATTACTTTGCATCGATGTTTCTGAACCTCTGATCCCCCCCCCCCCCCGTGCCCCATACAGAGACTTTCAGCCTTTCTTGTTTTTTTTTTTAGTCAATTTATGTCTATTTTGAATTGCAACAACCTTACTTTACAGCTATGATTTTGGTAAAAAACTAAATAGAAATAGAGGAAAGATTTTCTTGTTTAATAGTGAATCAGTATTCAAAATTTCTGGGGGGGCTGAGCCCCTACAGAAAATTTTCTGTGGGGGCTCGAGCCCTCGAGCCCCCACATAGTCGGCGCCACTGCATTGAATATAGGATCGTTGCAGTCAAATTTTGGTTACCGAAGAGTATAAGGGAGTGTCCTATATGTATAATAAACTGTGTTTGACAATTACCAATAAAATTACACAATCAAAATTCTGTAAAATAATCAAATCTCCTTTGCACAAAATTTGCAAAAAAATAAAAAATAAAAAATAGAACTTTATGAAACATTAACACTTAAGGATTAAATTAAAAATTAATTAGTTGAAAATTATTTTTTTAATTAATTTTATATGACAGACTTACTACAATACAACTCAACTTCTTAAAAAGCCATTTTCACAAACGACGATCTGTGTTTGCTCGTGTTTTGATTTTTTTTTCTGGATCATAATTAAAAAAATCAGGATATATTCTGTCTTTATTACATCTTTTTCATTTCAAGGTCCTTTCTTCTTGAAGGTTCATGTTATGTTTTTACTTTTTCTGGAAAATATTTCAAAAATTCAGGATATATTCTGTCTTTATTTCATTTAAAGGTAATTTTTTCTTGTAGGTTCGAGCTATCATTTGATATTTTGTTAAAATGCTTATCAAATACAGAAAACCTACATTTCTTTGCTTAATGCTATGAGGATAACACTTGAAAACGTCTTATAGCATTTTGAGCTTTTCAGTTAAAATTCAATCTTACTTTGCTTTGGTCCGAAATTCTTTTGCTCATCTCAAAATATAAAGGTTCTTTTCATTTCTTAAGCATCAAAATAACACGGTCCTAAATTATATTTCAACAGATATTGCAGTCTAATAAATTATAGTAAGTAATATTATTAATCTCAAAAATTAAATCAATTTAAGATAACTAGTTACTTTGTATGGCCTATGTGTGTTTCTGTGGTGATTTATTTGACTCGTTCTCATTCTTGATTTATTTGACTCGTTCATATTCTTCATTCTCATTCTTTTCTTTTATTATCAAATGGATTATATATACAGTCGGTAACAAAAGTCTCCGAACACTAGCAAAAATTTCTATATAAAAAAAGTACACTTAATACAGTTTTGTTCAATAAATCCTTGTCGAATCCTGTTTTTAGACTGACTAAGAACAGGATTCGACAGGGATTTATTTAACAAAACTGTATTAAGTGCACTTTTGTTATATATGAATTTTTGCTAGTGTTCGAAGACTTTTGTTACCGACTGTATATATATATTTATATTAGCTTTCTTTTAATTATAAAATAAAGTAAAATTAAAATAAAATGTTTAGATAAATAATTTAAAAAAAGGTTCCATTTATTTTTACATTATTTTATAGTTAAAACAAAGCTAAAATTTATTTTTTGTGTTATAGAAAATTACAAATATTGCAAATAGAAAAATTCTAAACTTATATATATATTTTTAATTCAAGAAAATTAAATAATTATTTTTATAAAAATTTTCAAAATTTGAATTGAATTATAAAAGAAAGTAACAATAAAATAAAAAGTTTAGATTAAAGAAAAAAAGATTTCCCGTAGGCATCGAACCCAGGTCATCTGAGTGACGGCCGCTTGCTCTACCAAGCACAGCCGCTACTGTTTTAATATGTTGTTACCTTCATAGTATGCTACAATTCTGCTCAATTTCGTCCCGATCTGAATTTTCCATGTCGTGACCTGTCCTTGTAAGAGTGCCGATATCAAACTTTGGAATTTTATTATTAGTCCAGTAAATAGGGGGGGGGGGTCAATGTCGGAACAAATTTGGATAAAGCTGGATTTTTCCCAGTTGATAGATCATGATGACATGCACATTTTTTCAAAAGTCCCCACTTGTCTCCCCCCCTCACCCCTTGCTTTCCTCCCAGCCCACTAAACGCAAAAATATGAAGGTAGTCAGAAAATTGCTTGTAAACCAGAACGTAATTGTTTTTGCAATTTAATTCTTTTTATTGTTATTATTGCTGAATATATATTCTATAACTTTTAAAATCGAAACTTTTCTATAAAACCAATTTTTTACCAGTAAAAAAATAGAAATCTCACAAGTCTTACTTTTTGCAGTGTATAAGTTCTTGAATTTTCTCCCTTCTCATACAAAATATGAAAAATATGAAATGGTTAAAAATTTGACAATTTTGTACACTTTAAAATGATATAAATCTTAATAAGGTTCTGTGAAAGGAAAAAAGCCGGAAAAACATTAAATTTCTTATACGTGGAAAAATCTTGCAGTGCAGATCCACCATTTTATAGTACAGTCTGGTAAATGAAAGGGGGGAAATGCAGTTGTCAGAACAAATTCGGATAAGGCTGGATTTTCCCAAATGATAGATCATGATAAAAGGCACATTTTATCAAACAACCTCACTGCCCACCCTCCAGAAGGCTTCTCCACCCTCAAGCTCTAAAATATAAAAACAATTAGAAAATTGTTTGTAAACACAAAAGTAACTGCTTTAGCAGTTTAATACTTTTATATTATTATTATTATTATTATTTATGAAGATATTGACTATAATTTTCTTAATTGCAACTTTTCTCTAAAATCAATGTTAGTGTCAGTAAAAAAAAAAAAAAAAAAAAAAAAAAAAATAAAAATAAAAAGGAAGAAATCTCAAAAATCTTATTTTTTTTTTCTCCATTGAGTAGCTTTTGAAATTTTCGCCCACCCATAAAAAATATGAAAAACGTGAAATAGTATTTCAACTTAAATTTTGGTAATTTTACACACATTAAAAAGACATAAAATTTCATAGGATTCCGTGAAAGGGAAGAAACCACAAAATTTTAGAGTTTCTCTTCTTTTATCCTTTTCTTGTAACTATTCCCAAGAAGTTCTTTTTACAGCTTTCCTTATTTCAACATTCGTTTTCAATTAATATTTAAACCTATAAAATATTAAAATATGGACATTTCGACTCTTTTCCTCAAATAAATAAATAAATGAATAAATAAATAAAAAGTTCATATCTTTCACCTTACCCCCTTTTTACTTTCTCTTACCCATAAGGTACAGAAAGTATTGTTCTTGGGCCAATTTTCGAACGAGAGATTTTGTTATATTTACACGTTTTGAGGTCCCCTGTATATGAAAATCATGTTTTTAGCAAATGGTCTGTGTGTATGTCTGTGTGTGAGTCTGTTATCAGCATATCTCAAAAACAAATTATGGCAGAAAGTTCAAACTTGGTATTCTAAATGTGTATCATATAGGGATGCTACAGTAAGCTTTTCGTTAAGATCAAGCAAATGGTTCGTGTACAGGGAGAATCAAGAGAAATCTAATACATTACGTCTATGGGGGAAATTGCAGGTAATGAGAGTTTAACGTCTATAGACTGCACTAAACCAAATGAAACGAACATATATTTTTTGTAATAGAGATAGTTAACTAGGAAAAAAAAATTGTGTATGTAGGAGCCTCGCCTCCCCGCCTCCCCCTGGGGGGAAAGTCCCCCCTCGAGGGGAGTAAATTTTCATGATGGGTATATTTCAAGAGAGCTTGCCAATACCTTTAAAACGAATGGTTGAACCATCGATCTGCGATAATTTAAAACAAAGTTATCGATTTTTTTACTTTTAACGAAAAAAAAAAAAAATCATTTTTTAATAACGGAATTAAATTCCATATAAATGTAGGTGCATTAATGAAACGAGGGGTTGAGAGGGGTGGTAGCCCCCTCACACAGAACTAATTATCATATAAAGCTCTTCAGAAGCCTAATATGAATTGTTTAACACAGGTTTACATAACAGTACTCGTTATCTTACCTTTTAATCTGCAACCTGTATTTATAGTATTAAATTTCAGGGTAAGAGAAAGTCGTGTGAGTGACACACCAGATTATTTATGTAGAAAAAGAACGAAAAATCATGCGGTACGCATTGATTATTAACACTTTTCAAATGTAAGTAATTGTTGTATCGTATAACTTTCAATGCTCTTTGCCTACGTAATTGCACAACGGACAAACAGTAGTTCTGAAAAGCATACAGATAGACAAATTGAATTCCTAATCATTCTTAAAGATTGCTAGAACGTGTTAAAAATGCTTAATACAGAAGAAAATGTAGCCTTTTTATTCTAATTGAAGTACTTAATATATCTGAATACATTATTACTTGAAGTACTTAATGTATCTGAATACATATTTAGTGTAGCCCTGCAAATCTGAATAGTCTAGCCCTGCAAAAAATCATATTCTATACAAAAAATTATTTTATCATATTAACAATAAATGTCAATTTCTTTGTGATTTTTACAATACAAAGTTCCTTAAATGCAATGTATAATAATGTCTGTTGACATTTTTTGGGTGCCTCTGTACACAAACCAGTTGCACAGGACCTATTAATGCCATTTAAAATAGGGAACATTCTATATAGTGAACTTGAATAATATATATATATATATATTAATTACGAAAATATTTACGGACGTTGGAGGTGGACAGACGGACAGATAGACGATGGACAGTCGGACAGATGGATAAATAAGTTGAAATCATATTCACACATAAAAAATGTTAAATGTGTTAAATCGCTTAATGTAAATGAAAATTTCCAGCAAATTACCAATAAAAGCCATTAATGTAACTAAGTATTTTTGTGTGCCACTGTAAATCTACATTCTGTAGAAAGCATTCTTTTGTGCATATGAATAACATATTTCAATTTTATTAAGATTTGTTCAAAATAAAGTTGTTAAAATTTGGTTTATACAAACACTTCTCATAGAACGGATGCTTTGGAATACTTTCGAGTGTCCCTGTACACAAACCAGTGGTGGTATTTACTCCATTTTCTACAATAAACATCGATAGTAAATGTGAATAACATATTTCAATTTCATTGAAATTTGTGTAAAATAAAGGAATTAAAATATAGTTCATAAAAGTACCTCTCATAGAGTACAATACTTTGGAATGCTTTTGGGTGTCCCTGTACACAAGCCAGTAGAGGTATTCACTCCATTTTCAATAGGGAATATCCAATAGTGAACTTGAATATCATATATATGTTTCAATAAATTCCAAGAATATTTACGGGAGTTAGAGCGCGGATAGACAGACATACAAACCGAAGTCATTAACACTTTCCAACAAGGTTGAAAAGTGTTAAAACATTTAGAAAGTGATAAAAACGATTAATATAAAAATGCAATTCCAGTAAATTTCCAATAATAACCATTAATGTAACCGAAAATTTTTGTGTAGCCCTGTAAATCTAATGCTAATCATAATGTATTATGCAAATCATTCTTTTGTATACATGAATAACATATTTTAATTTTATTAAGATATGTGCAAAGTAAAGTTCTTAAAATTTGGTTTATAGAAATACCTCTCACAGAACGCAATGCTTTGAAATACTTTCGGGTGTCCCTGTATACAAACCACTGATGATATTTATTCCATTTTCAATGGGGAGCATCCGATAGTGGACTTGAATAACATATTTAAATTTCATTAGGATTTGTGTAAAGTAACTGAATAAAAATATGGTTTATAGAAATACCTCTCATAGAATACAATGCTTTGAAATACTTTCGGGTGTCCCTGTACACAAACCAGAAAAAGGTATTCACTTCATTTTCAATAGAGAACATTCGATAGTAAACTTGAATAATATATATCAGTTTCAAGAAATTCTATGACTATTTTCGGGAGTTAACGCGCGGATAGGCAGACGGACAGACAGACAAACCGAAGTTACTAAGAATCGTTTAGCTTTTTTCAACTGCAATTTCTATGATATTTAAGTACATTGATTTCTCTTCATTTGCTCATTATTTCTTTATTCTTCTTATTTATTTTATTTATTTTTCTTTTAGTTTGACCTAATTCAATTATATATACATATACATATATTATATGCATATACACAACTTTTGTTATAAAAAAAAAGTTTTATGTAAACATTTCTAGGCAAATTAATCATTAGAGTACTAGACGTCACGTGTAGTTTAGATGACATGTGACTGAAACTGGATACCATATTTTTATCTCTTATGTACAGTCGGTAACAAAAGTATCCAAACACTAGCAAAAGTTCCTGTGTAATAATAATATTATAGTTTTAAAAAATTAAAGAACACGCTTTTATAGAAATGTGAACTAAAGCGTGTTAAAAAAAAGTAGAATTAATACTGTTTTATTAAATAAATCCTTGTCGAATCATGTTCTTACAGTGACTAAGAACATGATTCGACAAGGATTTTTTTAACAAAACACTATTAACTCTACTTTTTTTATATAGGAATTTTTGCTTGTGTTCAGATACTTTTGTTACCGACTGTAGCTAATCACCAACCTTATTTATTAATGAGCCAATATTTAGCCCTCAGTTCTCATTCTTCGTATGTTTAAGCTCCTTTTTTTCCTATTGTGATTTTGTAACTTTTATTTATTTATTTTATTTATTTATTTATTTATTTATTTTTTTTTTTTTTTTTGATACAGTGAAAATATATGAATCGCTAATTGCAGAAACGAAACGTCATAAAAACCTAATTTCACTTGAGATACAAAAAACTTTTTTTACCAATTTTAACACTTTCGCGACCGCATGTTTTTGTCTTTTTGACAGTAAGCTCCACCTGTGGGCGCTATTCTTTTATATTACATTTTATATCCATAATGAATTGATTGCGCAAATGTGAATATTGGATATAATGTCAAGAAATAATGTAACCTATGTAACCTAAAGAAACGCTCACTGGCGGAATTACAGATTTTCAAATGACGCGAATTCACGTCAGCGGTCGCGAATGCTTTAAGTGAACTTCAAATTCTGAAAAAAAAAAAAAAAAATACACAGCATTTTTATTACTATCCTATCTCAAATACCGACCATATTTTAATTTAAATTCAATAATTCAAAAATGGTCACCATGGACTATTTTTTAACTGTGGACATGTCCCCTTTCTGCAATCAGGGATTCATATTTCGGAAACTTTTGATCAATCTTCAACAAAATTAAAAAGTCCCCCTAACATCGATTCCTCTGTCAGTGTTCTAATTTCCATAAATACTTATTATTATTATTTTTTTTTTTTTTTACTGAATGTATATAGTATTCACGTTGACTATGGTATGTGCCCTATTAAAAATGATTTCTATAGTAGCACCACCAATTTGTTTACAAAGACCCACAAATTCCAAACTATTTCGGTCTAAACGAGATATTTCTTTACAGCTCATTTTAATAATTTTATACCACACAAAACGCAACGTAATTAACATGAAATATTCATATGTACAAAAACATGCTGTCTATAAAATATGGTACCATTAGCATTAAGTTTTACAGGACTATACAAATATATTTATGTATATAAGAGGTTAGAAATGGAAACTGATCGAAATGATTTTTTATTTATGTGTTTATGACATTTTTCAATTAAGTTAAAAAGAGTTTTTGACTTCTATCTGTCTATCTGTCTGTCTATTCGTTCATCTGCATTTTAGTTTCTGTAAATATTTTTAGAATGTTTTGAAACTGATTTTCGTAATTCGAGTTTACTATGAATCCTCTTTATTGAAAATGATTTGAATAGCGCTGCTGGTTTGTGTATAGGGATTCACAAAACCTTTTCGTTGTATTATGGACTGTGAGGTTTTTTTTTTTTTTTTTAATACATATTTAATATCTTTATACTGCAACCTTACTCTTAAAGGATTTCGAATACATTTGATATGGCTTGGAAATAAATTTTAAGATACTGATTGGGTTTTGAAAATTAAATATAAAATGGGAAACAGAGGTTTTAAAAAGGTATTAGAAACAATTACTAGTGTTAGTGATCTCTCCAAATGATATCCTGCAGGTTGTATCACATAGCTGCAAATTAGTCGCTACGAAATACTGTGGCTGTCGTAAGTTAGGATACTTTGTATAGCACTGTATGAAAATTGCAGAGTCTTATCGTGTTATTATTGACCAGAATTGCATTTAAATATTGAGGAAAATTATAAGAACAGATTAAAAATAAAGAAAATAAGACTACAGATTAATTATCAATAGAAATTTTGTACATAGACATATAAAGCAAAGTTATATATAATAGTAATTACAATAATTATACAGATAAAGTACTGCATAAATAAATAGTCTGTTGAAAATTCTGGCGCATATATATATATATATATATATATATACAGTCGGTAACAAAAGTGTCGGAACACTAGCAAAAATTCCTATGTAAAAAAAGTATACTTCATACGGTTTTGTTAAATAAATCCTTATTGAATCATGTTCTTAGACTGAATAAGAACGGGATTTGACAAGGATTTATTTAGCAAAACCGTATGAAGTGTATGTTTTTTGCATAGGAATTTTTGCTAGAGTTCGGACACTTTTGTTACCGACTGTATATATATATATATATAATAGCATAGAATGTACATAATATAATATTTCATGGACATAAAAGTTGATGTTTAAAGAAAAAATTGCATTGTTATAAAAACAATTGTATATTTATCAAATGTTACATGCACAAAAAGTAATTTTGTGGGTACAATAAAAAATCTTAATTTCACAAAAGATATAAAAAAGCTTAATTTCACAGAAGATAAAATATATTACTTAAAAAAAAATCTTATTTTTTAAAAATTCGATTAAATGATATTATTTACCAAACAAATATGTAAAAATTATCCAAAAAATATTTACTTTTAACAATTAAAATATATCAAAAGAAATATGAAATCAAAATAAATTCAATTTCTAC